>PVKN010029905.1:0-12875 GCA_004027915.1 Capromys pilorides
TAAAGGAATATATGTAGGCCTTATGACAGATTTTAGGAGCCCATATCAACCTGCTTTCCAGCTGAGTGTCTTTAGACAAATTGCATTACCTCTCTAGATCTAAGCTTTTCACCTGCAAGGTGAGTCACTGCTAATCACTTCTCAGGAAAGAACTAAACACTAATGAGCCTGCAAGAGGCTCCGTCTTAATTACTTTTCTTGTTGCTGAGACAAAATCCCCAACACACAAAGTTAAAGGGGTAATTTGGCTCACAGTCTGTAAGAGGTTTTGGCCCATAATCATCTGTCTCCATGGCAATGTGGCATGGCAGGCAGACCTCACACATGAAAAACAGTTCATGGTGGACAGAAGGTAGAAAAGCAACAAGGGCAATGAGCACAGCTCTTTCTATCCCTTGTGTACTATCCAGGCTGCTTAGGGTGGGTAACACTCACACAACCCTAGAGCCCTTGATCCCAGCACCGTACCATGAATCCATCCCAGAATCACACACTCCAGATACAGCCACCTCTGAAAAATCCTCTCCTGTGGCTGCATGAGACTTTGGGGGACAGCTCTGTATAAGCCATAGCAGTTCACTCCTGGTTTCTCAGAGACTAATGTGTAGCCCTTTATGCAAAAAGCATTTATTTTATCTTTAAGAATTACTAAAGTCCTAACCATTTCAGCATTGATGAAAGCTCAGTGCAAAGTCTTCTTTAAGATTCAGGGCAGGGGCCAGGGAGATAGCTCAGTTACGTAAGTGCCTGCCTGGCAAGAACAAGGTCCAGAGTTCAATCTTCAACCCCTGGTACCACCAAAAACAAAACAAAACAAAACAAAAAACAAAACTACCTTAAAACAACAACAACAACAGCAACAACAAAATAAAAACAACAAAACAAAAAGATTAGGGCAAACTTTGAGCTACAAGCTCCTGTACAAATGAAAAGAAAGTTAAATACTTCTGTTTTTTTTTTCCCCTGTTTGAGACAGGGTCTTGTTATGCAGTTCAGGCTGGCCTTGAGCTCTTTTGTAGCTCAGGCTGGTCTTGAACTTGCACCGATCCACCTGCCTCAGCCTCTCAAGTGCTGGAACTACAGAAAGTTAAATTCTTCTGACATTCAGTGGCACAAGAAATACGTTTCCATTAGAAAAGTTATAAACATGGGTATAGCAAGGAGTGGGAAAAGAGCAGGACCAAAATCCAGCAGGATGAACCTTAAATCCCACAGTTCCTCTTCCAGCATCCTCAGCAGTCTGTAGCAGGTTATGAGCTCCAAAGGCCTGGTGTGGCTTCATCTCTATGGCTCTACCATTGGTTGGGGATCCCATGGCTTCTTTCTTAGACCAGTTCTACTTTCTCCTTGCAGTTTTTGTCAGAGAATCCATGTTCCTGGCTTCTCCAAACCTCTGGGGTCACCGCTGCACCTTTGGTTTCACAAGCATAGCTTCACACATTACCCTCTCAGGCACGTGCTGCCTGGCCTCCCAGGCCTGTTGAAAGCTGGGTGGAAGCCTTTCTGACCCCACAACTCTTGCATTCTGTGCGTATCTAAAACCAGCACCATGTAGAAGATGCCAAGGTCTGCTGCAGGTTGGAGTAGCAGCTGGTCTTCCTTTTGTCTTGACTGTAGGGGTTGAGTGCCTGTGAACCAAATCCTGAGGGACCGCTTCCCCAGGCCACTGCCATTTAGGAGTTTGGTGTTCTGGGGCTCTTTTCAATGCAGTCTTTTATATTTACAATTTTGATGCTTTGAATGTAATCCGTCTGGCCCCCTGTGACACCCTCAGGCCATCTTTTCTTTGCTTTGTTTTCTTTTTTTTAAACTTTATTTATTTATTTATATTATGGCTGGCTCAGCCTGTCTGGGGGTGAGGCTGGTGCAGCATGTGGTGCCAGGGATTGAACCACGGTCCTTGCAGTTGCCTAAGCTTGCCTAAGCAGGTGCTTTAGACTGCTGAGCTATCTCACCAGACCCATCAGGCCATCTTTTTCTATTCTTTGTTTCTTCTCAGAATCATGATATTATATGCTCTATCTTTGCCTTTCAAAGCTTTATTGGAGCTTCATTTCTGGCTAACCACAAAACATTTTCAATCATTCTGCTGGGCTCTTGATCTTGATTGTCAACATACATCTTGCTGAAAGCCCCTGACAGTAGTCATGCCAACACCTTAACATTAGACATTTTCGAAATTATTTCTGCCAGATTCATTAGTCTACTACCCTTAATCTTAATCAAACCCCATCCCTGCATCTGCCTACATGGGCACTTCAATCCGCTGAGCTATCTGGCCAACCTGTACCTTCTACTTTTTTAAAAATTAAACTTTCAGCAACAGAGGTCAGTGCTTCATCAACTGAATAACACTTCAGTAAAAATATGGCCTCTTTCATGCATTCCATTTTACCTCTCTGCTGTTTTCTAACCTGAGCAGCATAGAACACTTCCCTCCTTCTTCCTCCTCAGTGCCTTTCCTCATTCTTTTCATTCCCTATTTATTTACTGAGTGTTTGTTGCTGGCAGGGCTCTGTCTGGTACAGAGCAGTAAATAATCCAGGTGGTGAGATGGACTCTCTTAAAGCAGATTTATGGGGAGGCTTCCTGGGAAGAAAACAGGGCGGTGTGGAGTCTTAAAGGTCCAGCACCTGCTCTTTCCTTGCCCCTTCATGCACAGGCTGCTGAGGTCCATCTGACTCTCAGGTCACCCTCATGCTCCAGGAATGTACCTTCCTGACACATGGGCCTACTTGGACCCCTGGCTTTGTCATGCATTTGGTCTGATTGCTTCTCAAGGGCCATGGTATAATATACAAGCCAAGGACCAGGTTTGACAATTTCTCCTTTAAACTCTTCCACTTGGACCTTTCCATTGGGAGTGAGAAGCCTGGATTGGGGTGTCTCAGGGATGGGGACAGAGCAGCATTGTTCCTGAAGCACTTTCTGTTCCTTGCCCCGTCTCATTAAGCACCCTCTATGATAGAACTCCATGGAACAAATGTGTCTTTCTGACGCAGAGGAAGCTCAGTTGCACAAAATCACCTGCTTTCAGCAACCACTCACCAAGAGGTAAAGCCCTGAGCACCTGGCTTTCTTCCACTTAGTCAGGTGCTGCTTTGGGGAGTGCACTTCTTGCTTTGAACCCCACTCCCTTGCACAAAACAGCGCTCACATTCAGCCTGAGCTTCCTTCTCTTCCCAATAAGATGGAACCCAACACTCACAGAAAGACTGAAGATAAAAATGTCTGAACAGTATAAATTTATTAACATAAAGGATAGAGAAAATGAGAAAAAGGACTGTAAATCAGAGAAAGTAGACAGGTATTGTCCCTCTGGGAAATAATCCTCCTCCTCAACTTACATGGAGTCTGGATGTAGCTTCAACCAAATATCGGACCTTTACAGGATAGAAGCCCTTTCCTTTCCTACCTCAGAGGTGGGAGATGGCCAGGGCTTACATGTCTTTATATGCCTTGCAGATATCACACATACATTGTTGATCAGACCCTGAAGCAGAAAGAGTGCTGTGTAAACCCTGCTTTAGGATCAACACTGGGCCAGCTCACCAGAGTACCGCTATCTGCCTTAGTCATGCTGCCCTGGCATTTGAGCTCCTATGTGGCATTTGAGAACTATAGTCCAGCCAGGAATCATTGTAGATGGAGACTGCTAAACATTTCCTGGCCTCCTGAGAACAAACTCAGCACTTAGCAAGGCCACAATGTTGTCGTTTGGGACCCTGGCTTGGCATCCATGCAGATCAGCACCAAGAGTCATACCCTCCTGGCATGTGATGATATTATCTAGGAAATGGGAAAAGAAATCCTTGGATATACTTTAGCTGCTGTGAAAACTTAGAGACAAACACTTAGAACAGTACCCAATCCAAGGTAGTAGTAATCTATTTATTATGTGTCTAGTGCTTTCAGTGTAATGCAATAATTTATCTTTACGTTTTCACAGGAACAGAAGAGTGCATTTCACCTGGAGTTCTCTACTGGCCCTAGATTTCCTTGAGATGCAGCCAAGCAGCTCAGCAGGAAGAAGAGAATTATTTCTAAATGGCCACAAAGTCACAGATGCTGAGTCCCAATAACCTTCTGGTAAAGGGTATTTGCAGCTTTATACTGTATTACTTGATATACTTAGCACATTTTTAAAATATGTCCAGGGTTTGTTTCTGCCCTCTTTCTCCATTATCTCTAAAAACTGGGAAAATAATGCTCCAGGTGTGAATGCTACAAGACCACTGGGAACAAGATTTCAAAAATAACACTGGCTTCCAAACTGCCCCTGGGTTTATTGGTGTGTAAAGATGACATTTGTTGATGATGGTGCATGATTTTTAGAGCAGTACTTTGGCAAAATAAGAAAACAAGGCAGAAAATTCCAGGCAGGAAGAAGGATCTTCCACATGGGTAGCTCTGTGCACCCTGACAGGTTATTAGAATTCACACCTTGTTGTCTTCATATACAAACTGGGGCAAACACCAGTGGTGGAAGTGGGTGGTCATGACTGCAGCAATCAGGGATACACCGAACACTTTGACTAAGAGCCTACTTTTGGTACCTGTGTCAGAAGGCAATATTGAGTTAAGGCCTTGCAGGGAAGGGCCCCTTGTGGATGTTGCCATAGCTCTGCTGATGGGTATAGGACACAAATTGTTATTCCCTTGGACCTTGGGGATTTTACAAGGGGACGGACTCTAAGCATTTCTACTGTCTTCCTGGATGTATAGGAATGTTTTTCCTATGACCTTCAAAGGATTCTTGTGGAAATCTTGAAAAGTTACTTTGGATTCAATTTTACAGAAAATTTTACTCCCCAAAACCAAGTTCTGGTTCCAGAAATCCTGAAGGTGCCTTTGCTCATCCTGCACTCTGGATATGTTTCCATGTGAAACCTGAGGGAACATGGAAATGTCAGTCACTAGGATCATGTTTTTTCTCATATTGCCCTGTTCATTAGCATGGACATATTTAGAATCCTCATTAAAGGCTTTCAAGAGTCTAGCAGGGCAGTCTGGGTATATTTCACAGTGTAAAACACTCAAGAAAATGAGGTTAAGAGGGAATTTGCTCAGGGGTCATTTGATCTGAAATGGACATTGCCCTTCTCTTTGGATGTCCACCCCTAAGAGATCTCTTTGGTTAAGGTTTTAAGGTCTACCTGTGTGCTGGCACTGCAGGATTGGATCTCTACACAGCCTCCTCTGCTTACTCTAGATTCTTCCCTCTTCATGCCTTCCCTTGTCTTTCTAAAAGTACTTCAGGCCTGATGTGCTCAAAGTGGAATCCCTGTGTTGTCCTCTCAACATTGTGTTCCATTCTTCTTCAACCCTGAAAATGGCTTTGTTGCTTATTCCTTCCTGTCTTATTACTTTTATACATCTCCTCAGTGGCTGCCTCAGGCTCTCTTTTCAGTGTAGCCTGAGCCTGACTGCCTTGCTCCATCTCCATTGCTTTTAACAGAGCCCATCAACTGGCACTGATCTTCTAGCTACTGTTTTTGGACACAACAGCACATGTATAATCCTTCTGAAGTGGGGTCAGATTTTTCCCATTTATCTAGTCAAGCCTTCTGCAATCTTCCTACCACATAGTCAGTGAAAACAGAAGCTTTCATATTTCATGGCATCTCTGGCCTCTCTTCCCTTCCTGCTCTCCTCCCTCACAATCTTGCTCATATCCACCCTATTCCCATTACTGGCTTTCTTGCTGAGCCCCTGGAGGCCCATGTGTCTGTATACCTATTGTCTCTTCTTAGAATACTATTTCTTTCTCTGGACCCCAAAAGTGGCCCTAAGTGTTTGTCTCTCAGCTTCCAGGCTCTGAGAATTGCTGCCTCCCTCATTGTTCCCTTGTACTACATGTGGTGACAGATTGTGGATGGGTTAAAAATATCCCTCAGTTATTTCAGACTGATCAGGTCTGCAATCTCTCAAAGGAGTGGATGGTGAAGGCTAAATAGAAGAGGCAAATGGAATGATTTCAGAGCTTCAGGAGCATGAAAGCCGTCTCATAAAATTTGAGACTCTTTTGGGGCTAAGACTAAGACATTCTCTAGGTGGCCTGTATTTACTGAGTAAGTAATAGAAGGGAGAAGAGTACCTATGACAGGTGGAACCATGCAAAGACTTCTTGAAGTAAGATATTAAGTTAATCCACACAGGAATAAGATGCCATGGCTATTATCTTTAACTAGGTGAAGTTGCAGCCAGGAGTCCTTCGCTCTGACCTTGTCTTATCCCATAAGGTTTTATAGCTTCACCCTCCATAACAGGCCTCAATAGGGATTGGTGACTCACAGAAGTTCACTATGAGTCTTCTGCCCATCTCTAGACAAGAAGCCTAGGTCTTGGAAGACTCACAAATAAACATGGAAATCCAGTTGGTTGATTTAAGTCTCATTCTGGGCTGCTTCATAGTGGTCTCCATCAGTAGCAACCTGAAACAGTACACTTCAACTTCTGGTCTTCCCTGTATGCTGTCTTGGCAAACTGTCCTGTTGCCAATAAGCCTCTTCTGAGTCCTTCCAGTTTCAACCTGTTATTTCTTCCTTGGTATGCCATGAAAGTTTACCTATGATTGTCAACATGTTTGAATGGAGAATGCCCAGGGAATTGATAGAACACCCTCCCAGGTGTTTCCAGAGTCAGTAGCCTGTGGACCAGGGGACTGATGACAAGATCTACTCTGCATGTGTTTGGGGGCCCAGCTGGAATGAAAGCAAAAGAAAGAGGGAGCCAGTCCACTCACTGTCTCTACATCCTGGCCGCTGTGAGTAGGGAGGTTACTACTGCATTGCTCATCCATCAGGTGTCTCTGTCCTGACCCAGGATAAAAGAAATAGAACCAACTACCCTGCACTTACTTGCTGAATTTTGAGCCAAAAAACTTCTCTTTTGTAGTTGATTTTCTTGGTTATCTTGTCACAGTGCTGAAAAAGTGACCAACAGGCTTTGAATAATTCCTTAATTAGCATTGCATTTAGGATTCACTGGTACTGGGATAAGCATAGAAAATAGGACCTCCAAATGAGACTCCAGGATTGTCTGTCCCAGATCATGGAGTATAGAAATAATTATTCAGCCAGGGGTTGTGAGAATATGTAATCTAGGGCATGGAAACAGAAACAGGATGATGGATAGATGGGGCATAGCATTGAAAGTGTAGTGACAGAGAATCTAAAGCTCAGGGAAAAGCTAGCTTCTTTCCCTCATGAGCTTACTTAGAAAAAAGAGAAATGAAGACTTACAGGCCCATGTATAACATGGAGAGGACAGAAGGGCATCTCTAGCAACATAGCTGGATGAAGTCAAGCTGAAGATTCCTTCTAAAAGCTGTGGAACTGTAGCATTAAGGAAGTGTTGTCTGCCAGGTCTCTCATTTAACAAAAAGGGCAGGAACCTTGTGCTTGGAAGGAGGGCATTGGGACACTGAGAAGACATACAGAGCCTTGACCCTCAAATTCTCTTCCTTATGAAGGTACTGTATACCCACTGCTTTCTACAGAATTGTCTTCTGTGTCCAAGCTTTTCAATAACCTAGGCATGAGGGTCTAAGTCCGAAACCCCAGCACCTAGGAGACTGAAGCAGGAGGATCACCATGAATTGAAGGCCACCCTGGGTGACATAGTGAATTCAAGGTTTGCCTAAAATACACAGCAAGATGTTGTACCCCCCACCACTCAAGCAAGCTTCTCAGGCATGGACTCTCAGTGCTGAACTCATCTTGTTACTTATTTTCTCTAGGACCCAACTTCACCAACTCTTATTTGTATATGGCTGACACGGGAATTGTTTTCCAATATAATTCAGATTGATAAGTTCAAATCTGCCTTTGTGGGGAATAGGCACACATAGCCTGTGTTAGCAGGAGTCTGGAGGATGTGTGGGAGTAAGTTTCTAAAGTTAGAGCAGCATAGAGTACTGTGAGGTTTGGTAAAGCCAAAGTCATTGGCATGGTGACATTATCTGGTCCCCAGGGTCTTTAAATAACACTATTAGCGTGTTAATTTACTATTCAAATTCTGAACATTCCTTGCATATTGAAAGCTTCAGAAGATGGGACAAAAGTGATGAGTCACTCCCAAATGTATTGGTGTGTGGAACCCCAGTTTCCTTGAAAATTTCCCTTGAGGCTTCTTTTAGGTCAGAAAGGAAAGGGGAGAACACAGTGCAACTGGGGCCACATTCTCAGTGTGAGTAGTGTGGCTCTTAGACTCATAAGGGTCATTCTGTGGCAGGTAACTATCAGAAGTGAGTGTGATTATTGTTGTTACAAGAGTGGAATGGTTGTGACAGCACTTTGATCTGTAGAAATTTGTTACAATGCTTATATGATTGTGGGTGGCTAGAAATGTGTATGAGAACCTACTAAGGGAGTGGGATATGCATACAACTAAGCATATGTTTGGGAGTGGGAGAATGAAGAGAAAAGGAAGCATGAATAGAAGGAATAAATGGAAACAAAGCTTTTGTAAATAATGAGAAGAAGAGGGGTCAAAGGGAAGGGAATGGAATGGGGAATAACGAAGTAAGATATATGATATGTACAAGTTCCCTATGATTATCTATATCTAAAAAGTACAAATAAAATTAATTAAAAATTTGTTCTTTATGCCTACTAGCAAATTTCTTAACCTAGTTGGCTCAAACGCGAGAAGTCTCTTAAAGAGAGGTTGTCTAGGAAGCCCCTGAGGAAAGACATTGCAGCATGGGTGTATCAGTTCTGAAATCTTTCCTCAAGAACATTCCCAGAGTTACTACATATCACGTAGGAACTGAAGCAAATCCCTGGGGCTATAAGATGTCTCTGAGCCCTAAGGCGCAGTGTTCTACAGAAACCAGGCAAGATGAAACCTGGGTTGAAATGTAATAATAGCTTTATTAAGACTGGAGATAAATATATAATTAACTTCTGATCCAAAAGGGTCAGGAAGTTAATATATTTAATAAAAACAAAATTCCCATATTATTTGGATCTATGGAATGGAACATATTGTAGCAGAAAAGCCCTGGAGCTGCCTGCCTCCTTTCCATCTCCTCTCTTCAATAAAAGATGAACTGAAAGCAATGTCTTGTTTTCAGAGGTATTGTGAAGATTGGTTTAATTATCAAAAAATGTGAGGGATGAAGTGGTGGGCACATTTACGGATGTTATTTAACATGTGTGTTTGGCTATTGAAGAGACAAGAGTGTTGAGGGAAGAATAGTGGATGGGAGCCTGCTCCATTATGTGATGATTACATACAGATGTGGTGCCATTTGTTTTCATCAGGCTAGATCAGAAACAGTTTTCATTTACTTACCAGCAACTGCAGCGCACTGTTAGCACTTTCTCTGGGGCTATGGCAACCGCTTACTCTGGGTTGTGATCTAGAAGGACCTTGATTCTTGCATTTCACTGACTGTCTCATTCATCTACTACATAATGATTGCATTGTATCATCTGGGTCTGGTAAACAGAAAGTAGCAAAGATGCTAGATGTCTTAATAAGATCAATCCATTTTCAAGATCAGAAAAAAAGCAAAATTTTAGGTCTGAAACAGGAATGGACCAGTGAGCCAAAAGTGATGTCCTCTTTGATTTGCTAGACTTTGACCATCACTCATCATATAGAAAAGGGTACACATCTATGCCAGTTAGGACTGTGCAGGTAGCAGATGCATGTGAGGAGACACACTTGGCATGTGTTGCTACTTCACAGGTGCACATGCTTGCGTCATTGGGAAGAGTGGGTGAACAGTCCAGGCTGGCAGTGCAGCTGCTTTGCTTTTTTGGCTCCCAGTGCCTCATAACACAGGACATTTTCCAAAGAGAAAACACCCGTGACCAATGCGGGTCCTCCTCACTTCTCAGGCAGACAACCTGAAGGTCAAAGAAACCTAAAATCAAGAATGAGGTCATGCCCTTCTTCATGGACAGCTTTTCTATTGGAAATGCAGCTTCTGGAAAATACTAAACTCTTGGATATAAAATGACTGTCAATTTCAACTTCTCATCATCTACAAGGCACAGCATGAAAGTGGGATGTAAACAACATTGTGCCGTGCTGTGAAGCCTCAGCCACAAGACCAGCCCTGAGAATCAGAGGTTGCAGGAGCAGGCAGCTCAGGGAATGCTGGGCCTGCTTCTTTGTCACCTTCCTTCCTGCCTCACAGCTGTGTCTTCCTGGGAGAGCACAGGGGTCAGTGTCATAGAGGCCACAGTCTTGGGCCTTTACTACAGAAGTGCAAGCCCCACACAAGAGCCATGCTCACTGGTGACCTCGAATATGGTGGTGATGTGATGGGACTGACATCCTTCACCATGATACAGATACTGGAAGGACTCCATGTCCCTGAAAGATGACATTTCCCTTGGATAGGGATGACAAGAGTAGTGGTGGGGAGGGGAAAAGCCTGGGGGCTGTGCTAGATGTGTTCTCCTTTCCTACATGAACCAGGACATCTGGCTGGGGAAGCAGACCTGTGGGGCTGATAGCTCACCACAACTCATGTCCCAGCAGGAGATGACATTGGAGCCAGGTGGAGGCCATGTGGGTACCCCTGTTCCCTTCTGTGAGTTTACCCCCAGTCAGCAGCAGCCTTGGATTCCACAGCACTGTCTCTTTCAAGGTCTGGATGAGTCTTCCCTTCTGCATTCTGCTAATTTCTGCCAACTTCTGCTCATTCTTGCCCACTCAAGTCACTCTAGCCAACCTGGAGTTAATGCACAACCCCATCTCCCATCTACTCCTTCATAAACAGAGCCTAATTTTAAAAACTCTCCAGAATTATCCATTTTGGAAGCACCATCTGTTTCCTATTGTGAAATAACCTCACATAACCATTTTTCCTTTCATCCACACAGTGTTTATTATTTAGAGCTCATGCAACTACAAGGGACAAAAATTCCAACTACTCCTTCTCAGACTGCAAAGGCACAGGAATTTATTGGCTACATCACTAGCAATCTCCAGGGATGATTCTGTCTCTGGCATGGCTAATCCGAGTGCTTTTACAATGCTGCAGGGCTCCCTCCTCTTCATCTCTGTAGCTTTGTTTCTTTTCCAGGCAAGTTCCTTCCATGGAGTGATGGTTTCAGACACAGGAAGCTTCTGGCATGCAGTAGTTTTATTAACTGCAGGCCCAGAGGCTAGGCCTGAGAGATACTCTGTGTCCAAGCACGTGTCAGGATAGATTTTG
Organism: Capromys pilorides; assembly: GCA_004027915.1. Taxonomy (NCBI): domain Eukaryota; kingdom Metazoa; phylum Chordata; class Mammalia; order Rodentia; family Capromyidae; genus Capromys; species Capromys pilorides. Next base: position 11,180 of record PVKN010029905.1, read on the forward strand.
TTGGTGAGCTGCTGTGAGATCTGCTCACCCAGCTGCTACACTAACATCCATGCAGAGTAAGTCAGCAAGCTCTCTGCAGCTTCACCAAGGAGTGATTGTGAGTGGAAAAGAACACTGGCTGGCAGACAGAAGTGTATTTATCAATCCTTAGCTGGAGTTTTTTCTCTTTGCAGTGGAAATTTGGAAAGAAGGAAGAATACTGATAATAGAGGGGCAGGGAAAGCCAAAGTCCTTTGCAACCAAGTGCTGTTCTGGCTTGAATGCAGGCCATGTGTCCACCTCAGACCAAAGCAGAGTTGGCAGATCCACTTGGAATGGCCTCAGAGCAGCACTTGCTGTGGTTAAGTTCAACAATGCAGCTAAGATAGCTCTGGGAGGCCAGTGAGGTGGATTTGCTCCAAAATATTGTAAGCTGAAGAAAGTCCTTTGCCAACCTCATATTTCTTCCTCAGCAGCTGGTCCCACACATAGGACTTCACCAGTTGGTTGGAGCTGTGTGGTAGAGAGGAGTGTGGCAAGGCTGGATAGTTTAGGAGACAGCGTGCAGCATGCCCTCTGTAATGCATGCTCCATGAAACAGTTAGGTTGCTGGAAGGGGAGCAGGAAGGTGGGGTTCTGTGGATGTATAGTGCCATGGTTAGGCAATTAACAGAGTCTTGGGAAACCAGCACATCACTGTAAAGTAAATCTCGAAAGGGGACTGTGGGTGGGGATGCGGCTGTCCAGAACAGGAGCATCTTGGGTGTCTGCAAAGAGATCAGCAGCCTACTGGGAGAGAGGAAGACAAAGAGAGCAAGAAATAGCTTTTTTGCTGAAGACAAAAGAGATGCTTAGAAATAATACATAGAATTCATGTGCCTATACATTCTTTTTTTCACACATCAAGTCAAGAATCAAAGTAGACCCCAACTGCCCTGGCACCTCTGCACTGCTCCATGGCTCCACACAGCTTGACAGACTGACCTTCTCATGCTTGGCTTCACCTGACCTGGAACCTCCATGCCACACAGGAGTGACTTCCTGCTCCATGTGGTCTGAAAAACCGACCTCTTTTATTATTATTATTATTATTATTATTATTATTATTTATTATTATTATTATTATTATTATTATTATTATTATTATTATTATTGGTCTTTTTGAGACAGGGTCTCACCATACAGTTCAGGCTAACCTTGAGCTCACATTTGTAGCCCAGGCTGATCTTGAACTCACATTGATCTTCCTGCCTCAGCCTCCCAAATGCTGGGATTACAGGTGTGTGCCACCACACTTGGCTTCAGACTGACCTCTTCATCCTCTGCCCAATCTGCCTCGGCACCTCTGTACCATGCCAGAGTGACTTTCTGCTCCATGTGGGCTACTAGACTGACCTCCTCATTTTCTGACCCCATCTGTCAAAGGTATGTCAAAGGGAGGTAATCAGAACTTAAGTGAACTAAATTAAATACAAACTCCCAATTTAATATCTGCTTAGCTGCACAAACATAGAATTGCTCTTATTGTGTAAATTACAAACTTGTTAGTTACAAAAGCTTGTCAACTGCTAAAGATCACTACCCACTATTAGTGTTCCTAACTGTAGTTTTGTAAATACAAAACTATAACTGCCTTACCATATAATCTCTTTCGTGGTAAGAATTACACTAAAGGTATAATTGCACCAAGCTCTACACCAACAGTCAGAGGACAGTG
>PVKN010029906.1:0-12875 GCA_004027915.1 Capromys pilorides
GGATTGCATGGAGATTACCTCTCCCACTGAACATGGATGTTCTTGGTAATAGGAGGAAAAAAATCATAGGTTCCAAAGGAAATCTTTAAGGACACAACCTCCTCAAACCTAAGTGTTGCTGCCAGCCCCTGTCTAAACACAAATTTCAGGTCCAGTAAAAGATAAACACTGGAGATCTGTACTCATTCTGAGCATTAGTGACAAAGAAAACCCAGTAGTAAAATAGCCGAGGAGACAGAAACTAATATCAACCCGACTGCACTGCACCTGTAGCCACTAAAGCAGTGCCTGCAAAGGGAAAACACGGTGAATCCGGAGGCAGAATGGGTCTGTTCATTTTCTTGGAGATCACACAGGCCAACAGTGTGAGAAAAGCTGAATTTTTGGACAAGGGTAGGGTGTTGGCCAAAATGTGGGGAGAATAATTGGACAACATTTGTATGCCAAGTGAAAGGACTGTCACCCACTAGTGACTCCAGATACTAACCTCTGTGTTCCTCAGACATCTTCTCCAGGACAAATCAAGGGGCAGGAATGCAGGAAATCTTGTGCTGGGTCAGACTCTCCAAGATCTCAGAGAGGGAGGTGAAAGAAAGAACTCAAAGTGAGACATGGACAAAGCAGAGGCCTTCGGGGTCCAAAGAGGCCCTCTGTAAATGCAGGAGTCCCAGGACATGTATCTATTTGGGCTGAGCAGGGAGACAAAGGGAGAGGCCATGAGTGCCAGAAGCCAGGCAGCATGTGGTGGCTGGGAGAAGGGAGGATGAGGATGGGTGTGGAGAACTCCCACGCCAATGGAGGCTTGTTTCAAAAGGGATTATGGTGTGGCGAGGAGACTTGGAGCGTTCCGAATGGGTTCAAGATGGAAGCTGTGACTTGAGGAGATCATTTGTACAGGCGAGCATGAGGAATGGACTGAGAGTGAATCTCAGGGAGCAGAACCAACCCCATGGCAGTAGGTGACACGATGGCAGCAGGGGAATCCAGGGAGGTGCTCCATCCCTCTGGGAACTGCACAAAGAAAAGCTTTGCAGAATTGTCAAACGCTGGTGATTCACATAAGCTAGACTTTGTCAATAGTATTATTGCCCTGAAAAACTTTTCAAAGCTAATGGTTAACTTTCACCAAGCATAAAGGCCCTGGGTTTGCCCAGCTGCTCCAATGACAGGGCCTGATCTGTTTCCATGGCTCAGTATTATTATGCTGCATGTACGTGTCCCATGTGCTTCACCTGCTTTTCTGCTGATGGACACTTTGGTCAGTTCTCTAAGCTGTATTTTGAACAGTGATGCAACAGAGCGTAGGTAATTCCTCACCATGCTGCCCTTATTTCCTCTGGCTATGTATGCAGCAGTGCGGGTATCTGGTTATACGGTAGGCAGATGTTTGACTCAGATTGTTGCCCACAGTGGCTGCACCCATGCATGCTCCCATCACCGTGAGCCTGAGGTATCTTCCTCAGCATCGCTGCCCGCATCTGTTCTCTCTGCCTTTCGCACATCTGCCATTCCAGCAGTGGTGAGGGCAGAGACCACTGCAGTATGGCCTTGCTCACACTGTGAATTTAAAACTGATGACCCTACTGCAAGAGAGCAGCGTGGCAGTGACCAGAGTGGTCAGCTCTGCAGGGCTGGGGCTGCAACGGTGGGCACAGGGTGCTGCTGTGCATCTACATGGAGAAAGTTCAGCACTTCTGTTTTGGCTTAATGACAAAAGCTAAGAATGTGGACATTAAGTATTATGACCAAATAACTATAATGAGGTGGATAAGACATATACTAACCTAAGTTTGACCACTCCGTGGTGTGTATATGCTTCACAACATCACGCTGTATCTGGTACACAAATAGGTTTGTTAATTGAAAAGAATTAGAAAAAAATAGAAAAATAAAACTTTATCTAAAATTATGCTCTGCACATTTTCATGCAACTTTCCCCTGAAAATATCCCAGAGTGCATTTCTCTGTCCTGCAAATGGGGACTCACAGAGGCTACGTGTAGTGTCCTTGTCTCTGCCAAGGTCTGACTAGCAGGCTTCCTGGCCTCACTTGTGCACACTAGCACAGCTGTTTAAAACCACTTCTAAACTGTTGTTCAAAGCATACAAAGGACAGACATAGCTTGAAGAACCTAAAGAACAATTTTTAAATTCGCAAAGCCTGGTCAATATTTCCATTAAGAAAGCCAATGCACAGCTTTCCTCTTAATTAAGCTTCTACTCTCTTTGTTTTAGGTTATGGTAAAAGAAAGCTTTAAAATTTCTCAGGTTTCTTTGTGGGACCAAGTGTCCTCTGCCACCAGGAGCAGGTGCCTGTGAGGCAGAATCCACCTGCAGCGTCCTCTCTGACTTAGCACAGCCTGGAGTCACTCTCTGCCCCTGCCACCCTGTCTCCTGCAGGGGCACATCCTGACAGAGGTAGTGGGAAGGGCCTGCTCCTGGGCTCGGGAGACCCTGGTTGTGTCTTGGTGATGCTCTGCCCTCTGATGTAGAGCAGGCTCCTCTGCACTCACACACAGGTGTGCATGCTGTGACCACACATCAAGTGCAAACTGTGTGGGCTGTAATCGTCTGTGATCTGGAGTGGGGAAAGGGAGGCTTGGCTGCAGGCTCACTGAGCTCGGCAGGGTCCTTACACAGCGCTGCAGAGGCCGCATTGGACAACACAATACAGCTTCTCTCTAGGCACTGTGGTTGTTATATGCTTTTGTGTGCTATAAAGACTATATTTATCTAAAAAATATCTATCCCTTGCCTTCCAGCCATATATGAAAAGTAGATGCCATGAACAGGGAAAACATGAGTTTCCCCAGCACTTTAGTCCTCCTGGGCTTCTCAGAGTTTCCCTGGCTCAAGATTCCCCTCTCTGCAGTGGCACTGCTTGCCTACCTGCTCACCCTCATGGGGAATGGCTCCATCATCCTCCTCTCCCTGCTGGACCCCAGGCTCCAGACACCCATGTTCTTCTTCCTGGACAACCTGTCTCTGCTCGACCTCGCTGTGACCTGCACTATTATGCCCCAGCTGCTGGCCAACCTGTGGGGCCCAAATGAGACAATTGCTGCCTGGGGTTGTGTCACACAGGTCTATATTTTCACTCTAGCAGGCTGTGCTGAATGCATGCTGCTGGCTGTGATGGCCACTGATCGCTACGTGGCCATCTGTCAGCCCTTCAGGTACACTGTCAGCATGCGTCCCTGGGTGTGTGTGCAGATGGCAGCTGCCTCCTGGTCCAGTGGCCTGGCAAGCTCTTTGCTCCATGCTACTCTTGCTGTCCACCTCACCCTCTGTGGCCACCACACTCTGGACCACTTCTTCTGTGAATTGCCTTTGCTCATCAAGCTGGCCTGTGGAGACACCACTGCCAATGAGCTGGCCATGACTTTAGGAGCCATCCCATTTTCAGGAGTTGCTCCCCTGCTGGTGCTCATCTCCTACACCTTAATCACTAGGGCTGTGCTGAAGCTGCCTTCAGCTGAAGGGAGGCACAAGGCCCTGAGCACCTGCAGCTCCCACCTGCTGGTGGTCACCCTGTACTTTTGTCCTGTCATCTATATGTACCTCCAGCCTCCAGAAAACCACACTCAGGCCAAGTTCATGTCCTTCTTTTACTATGTTATCAACCCCGTGCTCAACCCCCTCATCTACACCCTAAGGAACAAGGATGTGAGGAGGGCGTGGAAGAGGATCTTGCAATCTCAGGATGGGGTGAAGCCCTTATGTGACAGGTGATCTCTGCCTGTCTCCTGGAGCAAGAGCACATATGCGTCTGTCAATGCTGGTATGACTGCTTTCCAAATGAATGTCCATTACTTGAAAGAAGTGAGTTTCCTTCTCTACATGGTAATCAGTGTGATAGCCAGAGGAACATATTGCCTGGAAAGCTCTGCTTCAGATATATCAACTATAGAGCAGTCTGTTTTTTCTGGATCTGTCCCAAATGTCTTGTTTTTCAAAAATTAATGGGCAGCATGGTCCCTATTTTGTAGAAAAGCGAGATCTGCACAACTGTGCTCCCTGTCCCTTTATTGCAGGAGTCAGGTCTTCAAATAATAGCAGTGTGTGTCAGTAGATTAAATGGAATACATGTGGCATATGTACACAAAGGATCTTAGGTGTCAAATGCTAAATGAAATGGTTCTATTTCTGGAAACATGCAATGAAATTTGCAACATTACAGAAAGTGAAATAAGATGACCACAGAGAGACAAATACTACATGACTTTCTCATACACAGAAATTAAACACTTAACACTTTGCAACAAGAATTATCCCATGGGGCTTTTGTTTGAGCAGATTCAGGGAAAGCCATTTAAGTGTAAGTTCTATGGCGTGTCTTTATTTGCTTAATACACTGGTCTAAACTCTAGGTCTGAAGGTTGAGTACATCTAATTTTGAAGGAGTGTTCCTAATTACATGCGTAATATGCACTCACATAAGGGACACCTTGGTGAGAATGAGTTTGAGATTCCTCTCAAATCCACAGCAAAGCCTTCCTGGCTGCTGTTGATGATCTCTCTTTGGGATCCCCTACTTCTGTGAGTCTCATCATGGTGAACACTCTCAGGTTCTAGCTTCTGGGACTGCTGAGGTCTCCACTGCTCCTTCAGCTTCCTTCTTTCAGCTCCCACACTGTACCATCACAGTCACACAGCGTGGCATCTCGTGTCCCCCTCTGAAGTCTTCCTGGAAGCCTCCACAGTGCCAGTCTTCTGCTCATCTTGCCTTAAAACCCATCATCATGTAGACCCTAAGATCTGTTGTCAGCAGTAGCCAGGACTCTTGAACCATGTGCATCAGTTTCTGCTGATGGGGCCTCTGCGCAGGGAAATGAATCTCAGGGACCAACTACCTCGGCAACACTTCCTGAGCAAGAGTCCCAGGGCTCTCTGTGCAAGTGCAGTGTAATTTTGGGACCCTTAAACCTGGCATGGGTGGGATTTTATGGTTCCTGTAGTGCCATTACCTTGCGTTTCTTCTTAACATGTCTCAGATTACTTGGCCTAGTTTTGACAGTACCAGCATAGCACTGGTCCACAGGATTGGGATCTTCTTTTAATTTTCTATTGTGAATTTTTTACTTTAGCGTAATGGTATTCATCTGTGCATCACGTTACTTTTCCCTGACAGACACAACAAGCAATTTTTGTGTTTCTCCACTTGGTGTGATGAATAGCAAGGTGCAAAAGTGGCAAATCAGGACTTTTACCCACGTTGTGTTATGGCAAACTGTTTTAACATATGACTCCCTGCGCATCACAGCGGGAACAATAGGTCTACAATGCTTCAGGATGTTTTTTAAATATTTTTTTAAGTTTTTCTGGTAGATGTTACCCCACTCAGCACAATGGTTCATGAGAAACCAGATTTACAAGTTTCGGAGGTCACAATGAAACATGAGTTCACTTATGCATGGATAGCGAAGGTGATCCATCATGGTAAAATACAGAATTTCTGAACGGAAGACCAGAGTGTGAAGGTGGTGATGGTGAATGTGATGGTGACTTTGACACTGGCATGAAAGCCAAAATTCCCTGTGAAATTGAGCAGAAATCAAATGATACAGACTAAAGGGGACCCAACTTCCTTGAGTCCCATGATGAAGAAAACCACAAAGTGAGTACATCTTTGAGTAGCCAAAGTTGCACAATGACGATACCATCAAATGGACTGGTCCAAAGTTAGGACAGGTCTTGAAAATATAGTGACAGTCTTAGCAGGGGTGGAATTTAGTGCATGGAATGCCAGTACTGCCATTCAATGTTGGGAATTTTAATGGGAAAAATGGTACAAGATGCTGTGAAATATTCAAAGGCTGAAATTCAAGTGAAACATGATGTATTAACCAATAGCCACATTTAAAAACATATTTATTATGACACCTGACCACCTGGACTGTAATTGATTGTAGATCTCCTGTAATTAGCAGGGATTTCTGATGATAGGCACAAGAATGCAATAGATTTATGGAAAATTCATGGGTCAAATATGGCATAAAAATTTATGCCCTTGTTGATGTGAAGACTATGCTTTCAATTTTAACATTTATTCTTAGTCATTATTCATACAGTAATAAAAAATAAAACTTAATGGTGTTGTACACAGACTTGTTGCTCCCATGTCCCAAACTGATTAGATGACATTTGATAATTGGGTTACCAGTTTCCAATTGATGTCACACTTGCTAACAGAGCACCAATTGACCATTATTGGAACTGTACACAGGAACAAAGAAGAAATTCCCAATTAAATGTTGCAATTTCAACATGGAGAATTCTTAGAACAGTCCTTGCATTTCAGAAAGAAATAACATTGGCCTCTTATGTTGCAAAAAAAAATGAATTGATCATGTTGGTGTCAACACTTCACCATGAGGGGAAATATTGGTAGGAAACCTTGGGATTTTTTTTTAAATTTTTGCAGTTTACATGTAATGCATCATGTAGAACTTTGTTTCTGATGAAGCTTGTTTGAATTCCTAAGTGACTTCTGATACTCTGTCTTAGTTACTCTTCTATCATTGCTGGGACAAATACCCAACATCCAAAATGAGGGAAGAAAAAGATTATTTAGCTCACAGTTACTGGAGGTTTCAGCCCATATTCAGCCAGCTCCAAGGCTGAGTGGCACATGGCAGAGAGCAGCAGTTCATGGCACTGGGACAGCAATAAAATTGTGACAGAGGCAACCAAGCAACCAGGCCAGCAGAGAGCAACAGAGAGACTCTGTCTCTCTGTCTCTCTGTCTCTCTTTATATTGCATTGAGGCTCTCTGCCTCAGCCCATCTGTCTTAGACCACACCCATAATCCCAGAAGCACTCAGACCCATAATCCCACCAGTACTAAAACATATAATCCCAGTGGATCATGAGTCAAATCTCAAACTCTGTAATTACTCAGCCCATGATTGCATGAGGCTTTGGAGAGACAACCAGACATAAACCATAATATACTCAAAGTTCATTTCTTTTTCCAAGACATAAAAAATTTCCATTATTTCACAACAAATCCTAAACAACATCATGGAGAAAACAAGGGTGAATAGTCAAAACCCTACTCTGGCTAAGACACAGGGTCTCCAATTCTGGTGGCCTGGGTCACAGTAGTGTCTCGATCAAACACTCAATTCTCACACTCTGGTGTGTTGTAGGCACTGATAGTTAGGAAGCATATGTGTGTGGCATGTACTCTGCCCAGTAGACTACAGTCCATGACCCTGTAGACCTTGCCTGTATTTCAGCCATGACATCTACAAAGAATGGCCTACAGTCAGCCTAAGGAGTACACAAACCTGTGTGTTCTGTGTTGGGGAAGCACAGGAGCTGAGCAACCTACCACATTCAGTCTTAGTACACTCAGCCTGGCTCCATTTCAGCACCTCACATGACTGGGCCTACTCTTCATCACAAAAGAGACCACTGGCTAAGTAGATAATCTATTAGCCTCATCCTCATGGACTAGACTCCAACTATGAGAAATAAATGGAAGCTAAATAACAACATGCAGAGTGCAGCATTCAATATGGCAACCCAGTAACCTAAGAAACCCACTTCAGGTGGAGTGCAGGCTTCTTGATGTTTAGAACATGCAGCATGGATACCTGGGGATGCTGTGTGTTCACACACAGCTCACCCCAGAGAAGACTATATGCAACATCTGACTAAGTATGAGGATTCCTAGAAAGGCAGCACATGAAGTCAGAGCATAGGAGAGGATGCAGTGAAGCCAGAAGAAAATGGGAGAAGAGAGAGCTCCTATGATGAACCACTCAGGATCAGGGACTACCATTCTAAGGTAGGTCACACCATGTGTGGCTTGACATGAGACTGTAAATGTGATTGGAAGAACTGATCTCTTGGGAGTTTTCAAATTGTTTACAGAAATACCTGCTACTATGATTTCAACAAGAGCCTGTCCATTCCTCAGTCCATGTTACAATGGGAGGAAAAAGCAGAATCTTTATTAGGTTGGGAGTGAGGTAGTTGAACTTTTGGTTACATGGTCATGGCCACCTACAAGATGTGGGTTTATGACCCCTCCTCTTTCCCCCTCTATCCCACTTGATTTGTGTCCTGGGTAGCATGAGATAAGCACACAATGTGCCCCTCCATCATGTCTTATGCAGCCATAGGTCCAAAGTAATGTGGTCATTTGATGTACAAAACGCTCCAATCAAACGAAATAAATGCTTCTCTCTCATCTAGATCACAATGTCATGCATCTCCTTGAAGTACAAAACCCCAGCTAACACATTGGAAGTTTCAAGATGACATTCTTCAACGCTTAGTATGATGATTATCTTCATAATTAGTCAATCCATTCTCTACAAATCCCAGAGCACCAATAAAAATTAATGTTTTCTCATTTCTGTCACCTCCATCCTCATATGATAGTCTAGAAACACAAGCAGAAAGTTGAAGACTTTCAGACTTTCAAAAACAACAACAGACTTTCAAAAATTACTCTACAAAATTTGTCTTTCACCTACTGTTGCCCCTAAGTTAATTATTCACCATGACCCTAGATATTCAACTGACAAGTGAGACTGAAGACAGGTGCCCTTAAGAGGAAATGGGGCCCCAGTTCCAACCCATCCATTGAAGTTCTCAGTGTCCTTCATTTCTTAAAACTTGGTGGTGCACATGTTCAATGTGCAAAGGAGACCAAAGAGCACAGTCCTCAACTCAGAAACATGAGGGGTCTGGGAGAGCAGTGAAGGTACAGTGGGCAGAGCCATCCAGAAAGCACAGAGATAATCAGGAAAGGTAACAGATGGAGAGGGGATGAGAGATAGCTCAGTAGAATAAGCACTTGCCTGGCAAGCGCAAGGGCCTGAGTTGAATCCCGGGTTCTGGGGGGAAAATAGGTAATTAATGGAGAAATGTCCAAAGAGCATAAAAAAAAAAACTTCATGGAACAGAATGGAATTAAAAATAAGTTCCTGACTTAGTCAATGTTAAGCTCTAAAAGAGCTTTAAAGAGGGCTGGCCAGGTAGCTCAGTGGACTAAAGTGCCTTCTTAAGCAGGTGCAGGAGTGAGAGTTCTATCCCCTGCATGTTGAGCCTAGCACGTCCCCAGGGCATGCAGAGAGGGTGGCTTCAACTGGGTGTGGAGGTGTGCGCCTATAACCCCAGAGCTTGGAAGGCTGAAAATGGCCATTACTGTGTATCACAAGTTTGAGGTGAGATCTTGTAGACCCTGTACTAAATAAAATGAAGTTGTAGTGTTGCTACTCCTTAAAATCCTTAACAAAATCAAAAGAGAAAGAATACTCCTAAAGAGATTCATAGAAAACAGTATTACTGGCTCCAAAATCAGAAAAGAAAACTGAAGAAAAAGAGATCTACAAGCCAGTACATTTAACGCAAAATTCCTCAATGATATACTGACACATAGAATCAATAACTCATCTAAAAGATCATAAACTGTGACCAAGTGAGGTGCATTCTAGGGGCACCATGGTTATTCAACATTTCCAAATGAAAAATAAATATAATACAACACAAATACAAAAGCAAGGACAAAAATTACCTGATCATTTCAATATCTGTAGAAAAAAACATGGACAAAATCCAAAATCATCCCATGATAAAAGCACTGAAAACAATAATTATAGAACAGCCTAATCTTAATCTGATAAAAGCCATTTATAACCAGCAAAGGGTCATTGCATATTAAAACAGAAGAAGCTGAAAATGTCCCTCCTAAAATCAGTACAAGACAAGTAGGTATATTATCACCACTGCTTTTCAATATGGTTCTCCAAACATTAACCACAGAAATCAGGTCCTACTGAGGATTCTGTACTTTCTAAGTGTTTCTTAGGGACAACATAGCTTTACTCCAGTGTGTGGGAAGAGGGCAGTTATAGCCACTGGTGCTAAGTAGTGATGTGACTCCAGTGCCACAGCATCTACATAGTTGGGGAGGTGGCACTACAGCAATGGCATATCTTCTAGTCTCTGCATCAGTGGCTATCCAAATTTCCACCAATGTGATGACAATGTCTTCTGTTTGTAGCAAGGAAGATACTCAGATTTGATTGGTCCAAGTGATAACTCCTCTTTCGTAAGATTTTGTCTGATACTGGGCTTTGAAAGAGGTAGCTGTCCTCCTGCCTGCTTCTAAGTTCATTAGCACATTCCCCTTCTGACTGGAACCTTGCAGAAATGCACACATTGATGCCTGAACCGTGGCAGTCATGATGCCACCAACACTGATGTCCGCTCTCTAGCACTCATGACACCACAAGTACTGATGCCTGCTATGTAGCAATCATGATGCCACTGATACTGATGCCCACATTCTACAGTCATGATGCCACCAGCACTGTTATCTGCTCTCTAACAGTCTGGAAACCACCATACAGTGCCAGCAACAGTCTGCTTCTCTCAAGAAACTCAGCTCACTGATCAATAGTGTCCTTAGACTAAAAATCAGAGAGTGGAAAACTCATGAGCCACAACCCTGAAAAGAAGCAAGGGTGATGATTTTACTTTCAGTGTAACCCTCAAACTAAAACTGATCATAAGAGACAAAAAGCCACTGCAAGCTCCTCAAAGAGATAATAATAACTGAAAATATACACACTCCAAATACTGGAGCATCTATGCTCCTAAAACAAAACATAAACAGAATCATTGTGGGTGGGATCAGTATCAAACTTTCACAAACAGTTATTTCAGGTAAACAAAACATGAATGAAGAAGTATGCACTGAACACACTCTTACAACTGGGGTTGAGATCTGTAGCTACAGAAGCTCTGCACCACTGAGGTAGAGTGTGCACTCCCCTCTGCAATGTGTGGGACTTCTCCAGAGCAGAGCACACATTAGACCACAGAGCTGCTTACATAAATATAAAAGAATCAAAGTCTCTCCATATTTGCTATCAGACCAAGTGACAGTAAAACAAGAGATCAGTCTCAGAAGACACCACAAAAAATTGAGAAATGTCACAAAAGTTGAACATCCAGTGGGTCAGGAAAGACTTCAAAGAAACAATTTCAGGAGATAGACAACAAAGCCAGTAAAACACATAATGTGTTGTACTGGATTGACAGTACATAATGAAAGTAGTTCCAAGAGTGACACTTTTCTGTTTAAACTGCACCAGAAAAACTGAGAAAGCTCGAGTAAATGACCTGATAGTGTACTTCAAGACATTAAAATAAAGGAAAAAAAAAAAAAAAGACCCAAAACCAAAGTGAAATTAAGAAGAGAAATCAAAACACACACACACACACACACACACGAAATCAATGGGCTTCAGAATTTTAAAAAAGTACAAAGAATCATCAAGTTGAAGAGCTGATTCTCAAAAAGAATAAACCACAGCCCTGTGATGAACCCACAGGCTCACATGTGACTACACAAGTACCTATGAGAAGGTGCACAGCAGTACCGCTGGTGAATCCTACCTCAAAAAGACAAAAAAAAAAAATTCTACTTCGATTAGAAATGAAAAAACGTGACATCATAACCGACACCAGTGAAATTCACTGGGTATTAATGACTATGAAAAATTATGTTCTAAGGAAAACTGAGCCCAGAAGATATAAAAATTTGAGCAGCCCAATGACCAACCATGAAACTGAAGGCATAATAATATCAAACTACCAATTGTAAAATCAAAGGACCTCAAAGGACCACTTCTTCCTTCCTCAAAGCCTTAGGAATGTTGTATCACCAATGTTCATCAGCGAAACTGAACGGAGAGGCAGGCCCACATACTCACTTACTGAAGCCACCATCACACAGATCACAAAGTCAAAGTCTCAATTGAAAAAGAGGACTACAGTGAATCTCCTTAATGAATGTAGAGTACATATCCTTAGTAATGCATTGGCAAACACAATGCAAAACTCTAGGGAAGAAAACCTACATTATGAGCATTCAGACCTCATCCCAGGGCTGGGAGAATGCTTAGTCATGAGCTAACCAGCTGTCATCACATAGAAGAAGTTGGGCCAAAGCCCCATAATCATATCTGCAGGTGCACAACAGAACCGGGAAAATCAAATGCCTGGGAATTAACCTAATGAAGGAAGTGAAAGACCTCCACCCTGAACGCTATATTACTGTGAAAAAAAGAGATTCAAGAGAACACTATATAATGGAAAGAAATCTGTTTCTGAAGAGGTGCAAGACAGGGTTGCCCAAATGGCCCTGTTCTCAATCCTGACATGCAGATTTAATGCAACCCACATCAACATGCCAACAGCATTGTTCAGAGAACTAGGGGAAGCTATCCAAGAACTCATATGAATCAGAAAAGACCAAGGATAGCAAAAGCAATTCTGAGCTAGGAAAGCAAAGCAGTCTTCTCAGTGGCACTTAATGGACAAAGTGTCCTTCCCGCATGCATGCTTCAATTTTTGTCTAAAATCAAACAGCTGGCTGTGTCTCAGAGTGGCTCTGTACCTTCTCCTCTGCTACGTTGGTACATGGGCCAGTCTTTTGTGCCATTACTGGGCCAGTTTCCCAGCTGCTCGTCAGTGTCATTCCAGGGCAGATGCTGTGATGACTCCTGCATTGTCTGTGTAAGGCACACGGCCTCACACGTCATTACCTGTTAGACGCTTCAAGCAAACACAACGTCTTGTGTTTGGGAGGAGTCTGTGCTGTGCACAAACCCTGGTGGGAGTCGCAGACCCTAGTTTTGTCCCTTCCTGTATGGATTCATTGTTTCAAGGTCTCACCTTCACCTCACTAAGGCAATGCAAAGATGATCCCAAGACAAATAGATAAGCAGGCAAATTCTCCAGCTCCCTGTCACATGTTCATTTCTATAAGCTTAGCCCCACAGTCGCTATCTACATGCAGCAGCCCAGGCCTGGGAGGGTCAAAAGGAATAAACCTCAAGAGGAGCCCCT
>PVKN010029907.1:0-12862 GCA_004027915.1 Capromys pilorides
ATGCATTTCACCTACAAACTGAAGTTTCACGAAAGCAGACAATGCCTATTATTTGCTGATACATTACAAAATGCCCACGTAATGTCTACCAATTGTCCATAAATATTTGTTGAGTGATTGAATAAATAAGTATTTGCTAAAAGTCTAACTTGAAGACTCATGAAGACATTCTTTTCTAAGTGGGTTGGTGAGGATCCTATTTCCAACACTGTTTGTATTTCTGAAAATCTCAATAACAGAATCACATTAACTAAGCACGTTTCATAATGCCGTGTCAAGTGAGCCACCAATTCCCAAAAGGGACTACTGGCTTAGGACTCCCACTGGGGACTGACTAGTAGAAGCTTGCATTCTTTTAGCACCACTATTACTTTTAACTAAAACACATTAATGAGGGTTCATCTCAGCTCAGTGATTTTTTTAGTGCATGTCATTCCACAAATACGCTGATGTGAAATCGCTGAATTATAAACTTTTTGTCAGGCCTTTGAATAATATGAGACACTATTCAGTGCGTCACTTAAATAGCCCGGGCCCAACAGCAGCATATCAACAGTTTCAGAAGAGCTCTTGCAGCTAACGGCGTAACTTAAAAACATCAAAACAAGCGGTGTAAAAAAAATAAGCATAGAGACATAACATTTTAAATACTCACAAATATTTGGTTTCAAAGCATAAATGGAGCATATGGGCTTTCCACATCTTTTCCTGCCAAGTCTCAGGAAAAAAGCTCTCTAGACTACAGTCATCCAAAACAGCTGTCAGGACAGATTTTCAAATATTTGGTTTCAAAATACAAACTTATTTACACTTTAAAACTCAGGTTCTGGGACACTCTCACTACCCTCTAAAGTGGGCTGCGGGCAAAAAATAGACAGACCTGAATTTATGGGTGAGAACTCTTCCAAACGCACATAGCAAACTATTAACCCAAATTCTAAATTCAGAATTGTCTGTTTTTATAAAGGTGGGGTGACTTTCACTACCTATTAGAGAAAGAAAATGTGAAGTGTAGGAATTGCAAAAGAAAGGAAAAGAGCTTATGCCCATTTCACTGGCAATTGCTGACTTTCTTTTCTAAGTTTTTAGCACATTGTTCTTGCAGGCCCTCAAATACCAACTATGAAATTTACCTCACTGTAGGCTGCTGGAAGGCCTGCGCGACAGAAAAGGATCTCAGTCTAAAAATACATCAGCTGGTTTAAAATAACCATTCCCACACTCTGGTGTAATTATGCTTGTTTTCTAGGACTGTGTTTACATGGCTGTCTAGCTAGAAGCCCTACACTTCTGACAGTTAGCTAACACTCTAACACTTTAGAAGCCTGGGGTGACAGGTGTACACATAGCATTTGTTTACTCTTCTGAGCAGACAACAATTCTGATTGTCAATTTCAATTGGCTGGATTTATCTTAACTTCTACGAGGGCAGTCATTAAAAGTACTTTTACTTTTATAAAAAAAAAAAAGACATTGCTTTATTTCCTTTCAAATCTTAAAAGTTAAACTTCACTTCTGAGAAATGTACTGTCAAAACAAATAAGATATAGCACAACACTAAAAACTAACTATATGTGACATTTTACAAAACAGTAGTCCATTTTCACCCTATTATTCTTATGAGCATTACATAAACAGAATAAAACAACAGTTAAGTATATCAGACAGGCTCTGGGAGGCTGAGGCAGTGGGACTGCAAGTCAAAGCCCCATCTGGCCAACTCAGCAACTTGGTGAGACCCCGCCTCCAAATTAGAAAATTTTAAAAAAAGGGCTGGGATATAGCTCAGTGCCAAGGCCCTGAGTTCAATCCCTAGTACTAAAACAATAAAACAAAACAAAAGAAACATATCGTAATTCATACAAGTGACTAATGGAATCAAGAACGTGGCCCACTTGTCAACTTAGCGTTCTTCCCTTACAGGCAACTAAGCGAACACTCCAGAGTAAGGAAATTCCAGCAGGTAAGATCCCCCATTTCACCTTCTCCACCTTACCTCTTTGTGCACCTTCCAACTGTCTACCGTCACATTGAAGAGAGCTTTGAGAGCCTCAATGGCACAGTCTGTCTCCTGAGGTGAGAGAGGAGGTCCATTACGGTCTATGGCCGACTCATACTCATCGGTCCACTTGATGCTAAAGGCACTTTCCAAGATCTGGGTTAGCAGCGGTAGTCCTTGGAGCTCGTAGCGCAACTGTGACCTGATGTCAGTGTGCAAAAGTGACAGGAGGAAGAGCAAGCGCAAGTCAAAGCATTTAATGTCACTGATAAATTTTCGGTCCTTGCACTTTCTCAGGAGGTTACAGAGCTTTGCAGCAAGATTAAGTTCCAGGCTGAGCTGCTGTGCTATCTGACTGTTGAACACTATGTTACACAGACATTTTAACGATTCCACAATAACAGGGAATTCAGACACCTTCTCCAAAGAATCATCTGATTCATTTAGCTTGGCCAGTCTCAGCAGGATCTGCATATTTTCCTTAGTTGTTACAGGAACTAAAATCTTTTTGTCTCTGGAGAGAATACGGAGTACTTCCAGGCAGGACACTTGACACGTTGTTGGGACATCCTTTACAAGGACTTTAAATATGCCCTCACAGAGTTTCTGAAAAACAAAAGCAAGGATACAAAACGCATTATTTGGTTCAAATCATTTAAAACATAATGCTTCTCTGTTGATATTATTTAATGGCAACTAAGGATCTGGCTAGAAAAGGATTTTTTATAAATCACAAAACGTTGGAACTGAAAAGAGAGCTTACTGTGTATATTTTTCACTTTACAGACACAATATGAGGGCTAGAGAGGGAAGTTAGTGACACTATTGCAGGGTAAATTAGTGCCATAGCAAGAGTTACTATGTATGCCTACCTTCAAAGCCCATTATTCATCCTATAAAATTACTTACTTTATTTTAAATTGGTTAGTTTTAAATGTCTTGGCTTCGAATGCTTTATTCTTAATGAATTTTTAACATCAGACTAAACACGTGTCAGGGATACAGGAGGCAGCCCTTCTGCATCACAGCTGTCCCCTCTGTAGAAACAAAGGTTAATGCTTGAGAACTGGTTTACAACTGCCCACTGTATGCACTCTTATAAAATGACTTCAGGAAGCGTCCTTTCTGCGGGGTTCCAGTTGTGCCACTTCTACTGGATTTATAGTTCTCGTGGCAGTAGTTCAATGTTTCAGAAAACCAGAACCCTATCTAGCTAAGATCTAATAACAACTAATGATCAAATGCCTCCAAAAAAGGACTTTTGCTGGCAAATCAGTAAAAATTATTCCAAGTGTTGGGTTCCAAAGAGAGTTCAGCCTGCACATATAGCACTATTCCTTGGATCAACTGCAAAAAGGTGATCCCCCAAGAAAACTGAACTGCAAAAGTGACTGCACTGGATGGGCACATTACAAAACAGCTCTTCGTGCTCTGATCAGCCCAATTCTAGGACGCAGAGCTTGGTGTCTTCAGTAAGGACAAAATCTTGAGCTCCTTTTGTTCTCTTGGTACAGGGTGCAGAGTGTAATAGGAATGTAGTGGTCTTGGACCCAATCTTGTTACTACTATCTCCATAACAATTCTTTTAGGATGAACTGTTTGAGTATTCCGTCTTGTATTTTTTGAAAAATTATATCATTGCTATATTTAATAATACTGATCATTCTCTCAAAACTCAATGTCAGTTTTCTTTTTTCTTTTGTTTTTTTCCTTCACAAACTGGAGATTGGGGTCTCTCAAGGTTATCCAAGCATATACGATCGTCCATGGGTGTACATCTCTCTACTTCATTATGTCTTCCACAAAGCTTACAAGGTTTCTGTTAAACAACCAGCAGACTTTAACTTTTTAAAAAGAAGCTACGGGTCAAACACTATGATCTTGGCAGGAATCCCAGGCGATGCAGTTTCTCAGTATATTCTCATCACACAGCTACGGAAATACTAAGTTTAAATGTAAATGTGTTCTCTAAATAGAAGGATCTTTATCTGACAAGCTAAAAACAACTTCAAAATAATGTCAACTATATCTCTGCCATAGCTGATATCTACAAGGAATTTTCTTTCAATGCTTTCCTGTTATTATTATAGCAGTTTTTCAAGTGAATGTAGCTGGGGGTAGAACAAGGTATTATGTGCCTATTACTAAAATTATGGAGGGCAGGGAAATCTTTGAACTTCAAATCATTCACATTTAGGACAAAAATATATGTTCTACATACTCTTTATCACATGGCATATTCCTGGGGGTGAAATAAGATCACTTTTGCTTGGACACAATTTTATTCAAGAAGAAAATCATAAATCTTCCTATTTAACTTAGAAATATATAACTAATCAATGTATTAAAAAATTACATATCTAACAGTGCAATAGCATTCTTAGTTTCTTCTTTCCTAAAAACAACAGTACCAACAATAAAATCCAAAAACCCATAGGCAAATACATTTCAAATTGTCTTGAGAAATTCAGGGATCTATGAAGGAATACAGAAGAGATCAGCAGTGCCTACAATATTTATAGTTAAAAACTTTACCTAAATTCTTGCAAGTAAAAAATAAATAAATAAATAAATAAATTTTTACAAGTGATCAGCAATAAACTCAAAGAACTTTTGTTTCAAAACAGTTTTACTTCTCGTTCACTGTAATCATTTCCTGTGACAGATCTATTTCACACAATGAACATCAGGCAGCTCTCTGCTATAGTGTCTTACAGTGTCTCTCCTTGATTTTACCCAACCAGTACTATACTGTTTCAGGTGCTATAGCTTTTTTCAAAAGTGCTGAAATGAAAAAAAAGTGCTGATATGGACCCGGAGCCTTGCACACGCCAGGCAAATGCCTATCATGGAGCTCCGTCCCCAACCAGTAAAAGTATATTTTAAGTTGATTTCACTCTTCCTAAAACGGTTCCTGCTCTTCTGTAACACCTTCTGTACCTCCAAGTTGCCCACAGAACGCAGCTGAAATCACCCACTGAGCCTTCCTGCTGGGGTCTCCTGTCACACACATCCCTCCTTATTCTCTAGGTGTTTGGAGCAGACCATGAGTCCCAAGGCACAGTGTGCCCTGAGACTCTCCTTTGCGGTTCCTTTGGCCTGGCGTGCTCTGCCACCACATTTGTCTATCAGGACCCTACTCTCTTCCCAAGCTTCCTTTGGAAGCTGACACGTCTATAACCTTCCAAGTCACTCCTTGTTGCTCTTTGTCTGTGCCTCTCACCAGCACCCACTGGTGTACATTGTTAAGATATCACAGTTCTCAGGATCCTTGAGACTAAGGCCGTATTTCACCTGCACCCCAGCAGCTGGCCTATGTGTACAGTGTTAAGTGTAGGAGAACACCGACAGCGACGACACATGCTGAAGTCTGCCACCTGCCACCTCGGTAGCACCTTGCAAAGCAGGACCCTTCTTCTCCTCTATCAGCCACACTTTCCTTAAGCCTCTTGCCCTCTTTCCAAGTACAATGGATCATTGCTACATTACGTTCTATGAATAACCTTCTCATTTACTTTCAAGTATAGTGATACCTGCATTGTTGAGCAGCTCCACGCTTGCACTTTCTACTACTTGAACAACGAAGCTCGAAAGAAAGTTTGCTCAGTGTTAGTAACTTTGCTCTATAGTCAAACGAAAAATCTAATCTGCAAAAACTTGTATAGGCTGCAGGTGAGTTATATGGCATCTCGATATGGACAAAAAGGGGTGATACTTCAGTCTAAGCGCTGCTTTCACCCAGATCACATACAGTGCTTGTGTTAGTGCGTTCATTCATCACTGAGCTTTTTTTGTGTGTAAAATACTATGGCTCCAAAAAAAAGTGACAACAGTAGCCAAGTTAAGAGGAAAACTGTGAAAACCATGATATAATTAAAAAAGAAGTCACTGTGAAATCTGCTGAAGTTCTGGAAAAACGAACTTATAAATGTAATGTTTAGGCCTCAGAACCACTTATCGGCTGTCCACTATTTCTAATGGGAAACGTATGTTCAGTTCTCAAACTTTTTGGTATTTCAACATAAATTTGGAATGAACTGAATTTGACAACTGAGATATTATTGTTACTTGTCATATATATTTATATTCATTGTTCAATTTATTTTTTTTAATCTGAAAATTATTTGGATATTTTTGATGACAATGGAACATAATTTTTCCCATTAAAATCAGTGAAAATATTTTCCAATTTAATAACTTTTCACTTTAGAGTTCAGGTTTTCAGGAACAAACTAAAGTTATAAAACAAAGTTTAAGTATGCTTATAAAATGTAATTGTAAGAGTCTTAGTAAAAAGCCCCTTTAAAATGCAATTAGCTTAGTAATCCATGGCTATTTCTATGGTCAGACTGTGAGAACCAGCAGGAGAGCAACTTATGAGTCAGATCTCAGAGGGTCCCAAATGCCGCTGCCACGGCATGCAGTTTCTCCAAAGCTTAAGCCATAACGTAGACTACAGAACTGGTTCTCAAACGTAAGCACACAGCACAATCACTAAAAAACCCCCTAGTATTGTACAGTATTCACCAGGTGTGGGGCAAAGCTCCAGAATAGGGACTTTTAACAAGTCTTCAGTTGATGCTGCTGATAGTGGTGGTTGCAATGGGCTGACATGACCTGGATGCTGGAGGAGGTCAACTGAGGGCAACTGACCAGATGTAGGTACAAAAGCAGGAAGATGAGTGCAAGAAAGTCGGCAGAGGTAAAGACCATTAGCGCTAAGTACTTTGACACTAGTACTTCTTCACTGCCCTGTGCTAAAAATGTGTGAGGGAGGCAGGGACAGGAACAGGATATCACTACCTGGTCAATACTTTTCCTAAATGTTAAAGGAACACTAGAAGATGGAACTTTACTGAAGTCAGTCCTAAGCTTGACACCTGTCTATCCTACTGTGGACCGTAGAACTAGAACAGCCTAACAATTAAGAGCAGGAGTCTGGGTTCAGATTCCTTACAGTTCAATCTTGGCTCTTCTGTTTACTAATGGCATGACCTTGGCAAGTTACTCAGTTTTGCTGGGCCTCATTTTATTCCACTGAGCTATCTCTTTGGCCCCCTCACTTTTACTTAAGAATTAAATGAAATCACATCATGATGATGCTTGGACTAAGGTAAATGTTTAGTACCAATGAACAATTATAAAATTATAAAATAACATCTCTGAGTCCTCAGCTCGACATTTAAGATCCCCTAATTGTCTCCCGCACTATTCCTAACCATCCTGGCTAGCACCAAACCTTCCCAAACTATCTCACAATGAGCTCTTGCTTTCTTACCACTTCCCCTCTACCTGCAGCCATCCTGTTCCTCCTGTACCTACTTCCATTTTAACTGTTCTCCAAAGTTAAACTTGAATGTCATTTTTAATATAGTTTTCCTAACACTTCCACCCCAGCATTCTTCCTTTCTACAGAATACCCAAATCCACAATTCTTAGCATCATTTCTTTCATTTCACACATTTGTCCTTTCAGTTCCTTTTCTGCGAGTATCCCTCCACTTCTGTAAGTTCTCTGAGGGCAGAAAGGGTATCTTTTTTTAAATAAAAGAACAAAACGTACTACAGTGACTTGAATCAAAAAGCTCTGAGGTTGGCTAGCGAGATGGCTTAGCGGTCTAACGTGCCTGCTAGGAAAGCTTAGGCAATTGCAGGGACTGCAGTTTGATCCCTGGTACTACATGCTGCACCAGCCGCACAGGAATTAAAAAAAAGATGAGGTTCAATAGCTGGCTTTGCTACTGTGTGATTATAAGTATGCATGTGCCTGGGCTGCTAGTTATGTGTTACAAACGATCTATGTAACTGCTCTGAGCCTTCGTGTCCCATTTGTAAGTGGAAATAACACCACCCACATCTCACAAGGATGTCGTGAAATAAAACTCTGCTATACTGTAAGCACTTTTTTTTTTTTTTTTTGTATTTAGTACAGGGTCTATAGGGTCTCACTATGTAGCTCAGGCTCATAGTGATCCTATTTTCAGCCTCCCAAGCACTGGGATTACAGGCATGTACCACCATATCCAGTCTTAACTGCTGTTTCAACATGCCCTGGGGGCGGGGCTGGCACAGCTGGTGGTTCCAGGGACTCAACCTGGCTGTTGCACTCTGCCTAAGCATGCGCTTTTGTCCACTGAGCTATCTGGCCAGCCCTAGTAAGCACTCTTTAATGATTATTATTATTTTACTTCATAGCTACTGTAGCCTTCAGCAGAGCAACTAGAACACAGAAAGCAACACTCCCATAAACTGATTAAATGAGAAAGTTACATAAACCTGATGCATTACAGAAGTCTATTAATATTTATGATCCTGCTCTTCCCTAAGAAAGAAATAAAGTAACAGAGGTTGTTCTTATGATCGTACTGGTAAGGTGAGCTGCCAATATGGGTATAAGCTTTCTTGCACTCATACAAGTTATGTGCGTCCTGCTGGGGATACAGCTCAGTGGCATACTACCTGCTTGGCAAACACAAGGTTCTGAGTTCAATTCCTGGTACAAAAAAAAAAGTAGAAGTTATATGCTTCCAGTACTATAAAGGAAGTGCACAGCAATAAATGCTTACATAAACAAATGGCTAGGCTGCATATAAATAAAGGCTTTATTTATACATTATAAAGGCTTTACAGTAGAAATAACAAAAGTCAGAGAAGGAATAAATGAAATATAGACTAAAAGAAAACTTCAAATTACCAATGAAATAAAGAGCTGGTTCCTTGAAAATATAAAGAAAACTGACAAATTAAAAGCTAAATAACCAAGACCCAAATAAATACAGTTAGCACTCTCCCATCAAGCTCTTGCCTTTGAAGTGAAGAGGGAAACAGTTGATGGCCCCATCCTAACATGGTTTCAGCTTCAGCCCAGTGCTTGCTCCTGCTGTGATGGGGCCTTGAGCACAACCCAAAGCAAACAAGGAACAGTCTCCGCTTCCCTCCCCTTCCTTTAAATTGTGAGGTTAATGCTCACTTCTCAGGTGTGGGGACAATACACTCTGCTACTAAAGCACTCCAACCTGCCACCTCACTTCATGCTCCCAGATTCTATTTTTGCTAAACATTAGGATTGATTCTTTTCCAATGCCAGGAGGTCCTGTGAGTAGCATCACCTCAAAAACATGGGGCAACTCTCCTAGGCGGCTTGCTCCTACTTGATTAGCTCAACCTCCCAATGAAAAGTGCTTATAAGGGGATGGATGGATTTCATGAGATGGGTTACACATTCTCCCAGGACTTAAGTTTCTGGTTTCCTTATTTTGCAGTATGACTGGGATAGGTGTCTTTCCAATGTCATTGTCTCATAAATACCCTGGCTTGGCCTGTCTCCTAGGACACTGGTGTGAACTGAATGTCACTGTGAAAACAGAAGTGTTTTGAGAACATACAAACTCTTCTGTAGGCTGAGGGTGTAGCTCACTGGCACCGTAATTGCCTAGCATGCATGGTCCAGAATTCAATCCCCAGCGAGTGTGCTCACACAAATACATGCACGCACACGCGTGTGTGCGTGCACACACACACACACACACACACACACCTCTGTCCAGGGCCTTCAGAACCTAGTGTGGCTCTCAGGCAGGTTTGGGCAGTCAGCATTTGGGTAATTTATGTTTGGGTTATTATGTTGTAAACTACTTTACTACTTTTAAAAAATATCTATTTATTTATTTATTTAATGGGCTTTGGAGGAGGCAAAGAAAGGAGAAAAGCACATGCTGTGCCTCTGGAAACAAACCATGGGTCTTGTTTAGCAGACCTCACCAAGCTGTAAAATTTAGCCTTTCCTTCCCCTCTCGCCCTTTGGGGGAGCTGTGCTACCTTCTGCATTGTCTGCCCATGGTCCCAGATATCTTCCTGTTCTCCCTTCTCTGCATTGGCTTGAAATGAAGGTGAAATGAAGATAATCTGGAGAAATGCAATCTAGATAGCATTGAAAAGATGGCAATGTACCAAGGGTAATATCTGCAATATCTGTGCAATAGGGAAATATAGAGAGGTAAAAAGCCATTTTGAGGACAGCATGCACAAAAGTGATAGGAATCCCTTCTTCTAAAAAGAATTCATACTATTTGTAGTAGCAAATGACAAGATGGCACAAGCTTCATCCTTTCCCAAAAATAAAACAAAGGGGCATGGCAACAACAGTCAGCTGACAGCTGTTGCAGCCTCCTGGGCAAATGTGGCCACACCTGTGATGGCGGTGGTACCGACCCAGGTCCCAAGGCCCCCACAGACCACATATCCTCTGTGAGTGAGCCCAGCACGCTCTGGAAGTGCCATACTGCCTGGTGGAAGGCGCGGTGGTCTCTGCACTTTTCTGCACAAGAGGAATAACTGCTCTGGATACTCTGACCTTTGTACACCAGCAGCCAGCACACTGTGAATGTGTGGCCCTACTGAATAAACTCACTGTTGATGATGATGTCTGTACATATAGAAGGTTGAGGCACATTTCATCATCACAGTTTTACAAAGTGGGGAAAATCAATCGATCAATAAGAGACGAAAAGGGAGAGATTAAAGTATTTATCTACTGAAATTCAAAGGATCATTAAGAAATATTTTGAAAAAATCTTGTGCCAACAAACTGGATAACCTAGAAACATGGACTTTCTGGACACACATGACCTCTCAAAATTTAACCAAGAAGACTAAATAAACAAATCAATAGCAAGTAATATGATTGAAACAATAAAGATTTTCCCAACGAAAAGGAGTCAAGGATGAGACACACTGTTGAATTTTATTAGACTTAAAAAAAAACCAAAACTATCACCAATACTTTTCAAACTAAGATAAAAAGGAAAGAAATCCTACCAAACTGACATTCTATAAAATCAGTATTACAGAACCACTAATGATACAATAAAAGAGACTAATATCTTGATGAAAAATAATTCATAGATGTAAAAATTCTCAATGAAATTACATGCACATCAAATTTAGCATCATATTAAAAAGAGTCTACAGTATGCTCAAGCTGGTTTCAATGTAAGGATCGAAGTCGGCTCAACACAGACAAATCAGTAGATGTGGTAACTGCACAAAGGAAAAACACTTTGATAAAAATCAACCTCCCTCATGATAAAATCTGAGAATAAATTAGGCATAGAAAGATCACACCTCAACATAATAAAAGCTACTCGTGACAAACCTAAAGCCAACTTCACACTATGGGGAAAACCTCAAAGCATTTCCTTGAAGATCAGGAGCAAGAGAAGGGGACCCACTCTCATCACTCTTATTTAGCAAAACACCAGAAAGGTTAGCCAGAGCAATCAGGCAAGAGAAAAAATAAGCGATACACACATAAGGAGGAAGTTAAACTACCCCTGTTTGTTGGTATTATGGTCTTATACATAGAAAATCCAAGATTTCACCAGAGAGACTCAGATTTCATAAATAAACTCAGTAAAATAGCAAAATACAAAATCAACATACAGAGATCAGTAATTTTTCAGCACACCAATAATGAATATGCTGAAAAAGAAATTAGGAAAGTAACCACAATCGCAGTATTAATAAAATAAATAAGTAAAATACCTAGGGTGGGGCAGGGTGGCACACACCTCTGAGGCAGGAGGATCAGTGCAAGTTCGAGACCAGCCTGGGCTATAAAAGTGAGCTCAAGACCAGCCTGAACTGACAGTGATACGATACGATACGATACGATACGATACGATACGATACAATACAATATCTAGGAATAAACCTAACTAAGGATGTTAAAGATTTCTACAATGAAATTTACAAAACACCAAAGAAACAAAAACAAAAAGAAACATTAGAAAGTGGAAAGATCGCCCATGCTCATGAATTGGAAGAACTAATATTGCTAAAAATAGCCATACCACCCTAAGCAATCTATAGATGCAATGCAATCCCCATTAAAATACCGATGACATTCTTCTCATAACTAAGAAAAACAACCTTAAAATTCATATGTAAGCACAAAAGATCCTGAATAGCCAAAGTGATCTTGAACAGAAAGAGCAATGTGGAAGGATTTCTAATACTTAATTTCAAAATATACTATAAAATCATAACAACAGAAACAGCATGGTATTGGTATTAAAATAGAGACTCACAGAACAGAGGATCTAGAAATAAATCCAGGTATCTTCAGCAAACTGATTCTGTACAGAGTCCCAAAAGCACATGGGAGAAAAGGACAGTCTCTTGACTATAACGGTGCTGGGAAAACTGAATATTCACATGTAGAAGACTCAAATTAGAGCCCTATCTTTCATCCCGTACAAATAGAAACTAAAAATCAAAGACCTTAACAAAAGGGCTGGAACTTTGAAATTACGAGCAGAAACACTTCACAATGCTGGCTTAGGCAATGCTTTCCAGAAGAAACATCAACAGCTCAAGAAACAAAAAAAACTGACGAGAGGACTGCATCAAATTAAACTTCTACACAGCTAAGGAAACTCAACACAGTGAAGAGGTAACCTGCAGACTCAAAAAGATCTTAACCAACTATTCATCTGACATAAGATTATTATAAAAAATAAAGAATAAAAAATTTCAGATGGTCAACAAATAAGTGAAAAGATATTTAACATCTATAACAAGGGAACACAAAATAAAATCGAAACTATGTTAAGATTTCCTTTCAGTGTATTTAGAAGATCTACTTCTAAAACAGAAAAAAAATAACAAATTCTGACCAAGACTGAGGGGGGTGGGGAGTAAAATTAGTACAGCCACTATGGAAAACAGTATGTAGGTTCTTCAAAAAACTATAAATAAGCCAGGTGTGGTATTGCACATCTGTAATCCCAGCACTTGGGAAGCTGAGGCAGGAAGATCAGTGCAAGTCTGAGACCAGCCTGGGCTACAAAAGTGAGCTCAAGGC
>PVKN010029908.1:0-12937 GCA_004027915.1 Capromys pilorides
TGCTGAGGTCTTAAACTGATGATGTGAACATTTTACTTGGAGTGCTTCAAAAAGATACATGACTTTCCTTACATTTTAATAAGATCATTCTGTTTTGTTGTGGTAAAAGCTGACTGAGTGGTTAAGAGTTAAGCCTATGATCTGAGACCTTATATTGGCTGGTTGTTGTGCTTTGGGGTTTTTGCAAGGGGAACAATACAACACAGGACACATTTATAATATTATTTTATAAGGAATCACCCAAAAATCATACACAAGAAGTGCAAGAAATCTGCCCACACACTAAACACTAAATAATCCAGTTGAGTGCCTGGATCCTAATATCCTGCATGAACCCAGATAAAAACCTAGAGCTCATAATAATGCCTCCCACAAGTGCAAATGGACACCTAGAGCCCTCAATAAAGTCTCATGCAGGACTGTTTCCCACAAATCTGTGCTGAAAAAGCCCAAAGGTCAGTGGTGGAAGCTACGAAGTTTATGCCAGCAGGATGAAGTATCTCTGGTAGCAGATTGGAGGATTTGAACTAGAGCTAGGAAGCAATGCTCAAGGGTAGCACCAGAGCTTCCCCAAAGATATGACAGCTATCCTTAGCAACAGTGAGGTCCTGAGCTCCTCCAGTGATGAGGAAGAGTGAAAGCTGAGTTCCATCAGGAAAGCCAATGTGACAAGCTCTTCACAAGGCTGAACAGCACATCATCTTCCCCTCTGGAGCCAGGAAGCAATGCTCAAGATGAGGACAGAGCTCCCCCAAAATGACCCGCAGTCATTCTCAGCAATGAGGTCTCATGCTCCCCCGCCAAGAACAGCCAAGTTCATCAGGAAAGCCAGCAAGACAAGGTCACTCAGGGGAACCGATGGTTTCCAACAGCTTCTCTATGTTTTCCTTTTTTTTTTTTTTTTTTTTGTGAGACCGGGGTTTGAACTCACAACCTTGCACTTGCCAGGCAGGCATTTGTGCCATAGAGCTATCTCCCCAGCCCCAACAGCTTCTCTAAACAGCATCCCTAACAGCATCCCCCAAAGCTTCTCCTATTCTGCCTTTTGTTGCTGGCAATACTCCTCAGGTGGGCCTCCACCATCCAGCACCACACTAGTTCAATTCAGCTGGTGTAATAAGTTGACCACCAGTTAGAAATCCACTGCACTGAATTAAATGAGGAATGAATATTAAGTCTTAAGCAGATGTTTTGGGGGACATCTGCTACTCTTAATTTTGTTAACAGATTTCCTAATAAAAATTATTAGGGCCAGCCAGATAGCTCAGTGGACTAAAGTGCCTGCTTAGGCAGAGCCTAGGAGCCAGGGTTTGATCCCCAGCATGCCCTGCTGGCCCTGTACCCAGGGCACACTGAGATGGTGATTGAGACTGGGCGTGGTGGTGCACACCTATAATTTCAGCAATTTGGGATAATGAAAACAGGAGAATCACTATGGATCTAATTTACGTAGTGAGACCCTGTAGTAAGATCCTGTAGACACTGTACTAAAATAAATTAAAAAGAAAAACAAACCCAAAACAACCAGTTCTTGCTCTTCTAGGACAACTCCTATTTGTGTGTAAAGTAGTATCACCGCTATATTATACTTACAAGTTTAATATACTATTGCTCTACAAAGCACTTTTTTACATTTGTAGTTTTCCTTTATCAGTCAAGCACTAGAATTATGCCTGCCTCAGACAATAGGAAGCTTTCTGCGCTACACACTCTACTCAACATGCTTTCCAGTTCTACCCTCTTGGTAACATAACCTGTGCCTGTTCCTGGCCATTGTGATTTTCCCAGGGGCGAACCAGGTCATCTGAAGACTTCCCAGCAACATCTGTTTTAGAGCTAGATAAGGTCCCTAAAGTCGTGATATAGGAAAAATAGTTTGGAACTACAAAAACCATCTCTTGACAAAGATATCGTCACAGGAAAAAATACAGCCAGGTAGTGAGAGGCAGAAACGAAAGGCAGCTTGGTTTTACTGCTGAGGGCCCAGTTCATTGTAGCTCTTCTAAATCCCCACTGTCCTTCCAGCAAAGTAAGCAAACATATTCCCTTTTTCACTTAAATTCTGAGTTGAGATTTTTGTCATTTCCAACAGAAAGCATCAACTCTCCTCTCCACTCTCCCTCCATTTCCCTTTGCTCTCCCCTCTCCTTCCCTCTTTTCTTTCTTTCTTGCTTGCTTGCTTTGGTTCCTGTCTTGAGACAGTCTCACTAGGTTGCCTAGACTGGCCTCAAACTACTTCAGTCACTGCAAGACTGCTGGGATTACAGATGTGTGCCACCACACCCAAAGGAATCACTTTTTTGGGGGGGAGGTCTTTTGAGACAGGGTCTCACTATGCAGTTCAGGCTGGTCTTAAGCTCATTTTGTAGCCTGGCTGGTCTTGAACCCACATTGATTCTCCTGCCTCAGACTCCCAAGTGCTGGGATTAGAGGTGTATGTGCCACTATACCTAGCTACACTCTTCTTCACAAAGAATCAGTACAGGAAATGTTTAGGGTTGAAGCATACTGATACTACTACTTTCAAAAAGCATTTAAAAAGGCTGGCCAAATAGCTCAGCAGATTAAAGTGCCTGCTTAGGCAGTGGCAATGGCTGGAGTTCAATCCCCAGCATGCTATGTCAGCCCCACTCCCAGGGGTGTGCTGAGAGGGTGATTGAGACTGGGTGAAGCTAAACATAGGCAGATCACTACTAGTCTGATCTATGTAGTGAGACCCTGTAGACCCTTACTAAAATACAAAAAAAAAAAAAAAAAAAAGCATTTTAAATAATGGGTAGAGAAAAGAATGGATATATCTCAAATATATTGAGTATAGAATCTAAATACAACTATGAATACATGAATATTCACTGAACAAGTCTTTCAATTTTCAACAAGAATAATAGGACCTACAGTAGAACTAACTAAATAAATAAATATAAAATAACCTCACTGTACGATAACTCCAGGCTTAAGAGAGCTGGCCCTGCATTAGCATGGCAAGTTGTAATTACTTTTTCTCCTTGCATAACTAGAGACTTGGAGGAAAGGCAAAGAGGTAGGACATATGACAAGGCAATAACTGCCATTTCCAACTGATATCTTTGCTATAGCCAATAACTTTTTTTGCAATGGAAAAAGCAACGTCAGTGTTGCTGCTACCATGATCAATTCACAGTCAGTCACCAACCATGAAGTGACTCAGGCTAGAGGGACATACACACACACACACACATGATATTAATGAAAATATGCCAGCATCATTTAACTACTTGATGGCTCTCACTTTCTTTTAATACTTTCACAGGGGCTGGGGAGATAGCTCCACGGCACAAGTGCCTGCCTGGCAAGTGCAAGGTCATGAGTTTAAACCTGGTCCCACAGAAAAAACAAAAACAAACAAACAAACAAAAAAATCCTAATACTTTCACAAAGTTCATCTGAGCCTTAATAATCAAGGCAAGGGTAACTCTTATTCCATATAAATCCCTGTGGTAAAAACAGTTTCCTAATCAATATTCCTTCCTTCCTTCTTTCTTACCAAATGAAGGCTGAATTATTTTGCTTCTAGAGCTGATCAATGAGACAATACATGAAAAGTCATTAGGGAGAATCTTTTAAGAAATCTCTATGAAGGAAACTGACTGCCAGATGTGGTGGTACATGCCTGTAGTCAGAGCATTTGGGAGGCCAAGGAGGCAGGAGGATCACTCAGTTCAGGGCCAGCCTGAACTACATATTGACACCCCATCTCCAAACAAACAAAGAAAATCAACAATAACAACAAAAACCTGACTTAACTAACAAGAATACTCTTTTCCTTTCTCCTTCTTACCTGATAGAAATGATAGCTAGAGTTCCTATAGCCATTTTGGGACCACAGAACTATGGTAAAGACCAAAGCCAAATGCTAAAAATAGCAAAATAGAAGAAGCCTGGTTCCTTGATGCCTAGATATATCTTTTGTAGGAGAATAAAGTTGACAGTTACTTTTGCCAGCCTTCTGTTATCAGCTGTTAACTGTAATTCCTAACAGGCAACTGGTTAAAATTCATGTCTAGCTCCAATTCATGTTGATACCTATTTCATTAATTGATGTATACAATACACTCTACAAACCAAATTCAAGAACTTTAACCAGGGATGGTGGTTGTTATGGTTTATATCTAATTGTCCCCCCAAAGCCTCAGGCAATCATGGGGTGAGGACTTCTAGAGTTTGAGACTTGAGTCATGATCCACTGGGATTATGTGTCTTAGTACTGATGGGGTTATCATTGTGAGTACGGCTGCGATTACTGGTGTGGCCTAAGGTGGATAGGCTAAGGCAGAGAGCCTGAATGTAATATAAAAGATTGACAGAGAGACAGACTCAGGCTATTGCTCTCTGGAGTCCTGGTTGGTCAGTTGCCTCTGTCGAGTTTGTTGCTGTTCCGCCGCCATGAACTGGATGTTCTCTGCCCTGTTCCACTCAGCCTTGGGCCAGCCGAATACGGATTGAAAGCTCCAGCAACTGTGAGCTAAATAAAACTTTCTTTCCTTCATTTTCAATGTCGGGTATTTGTTCCAGAAACGAGTAAAAAGTAACTAAGACAATGGTACATCACCAAATCCCAGCATTGTGGTAGACAGAGGCAGGAGGATAACAAATACATGCCCATCTCACATGACAACAGAGCAAGACCTTGTCTCAAAATTTAAAAAAAAATCTCTGAGTAAAAATGGCAGAACAAAGTTACAGCTTTTCGCTGACAACCTTCAGCCCATCTGGTAAACTTGTCCAGATTGAATATGCATTGGCAGCTATAGCTGGAGGAGCCCTTTCAGTGGGAATTAAAGCTGCAAATGGTAAGTGTTACGGTTTGTGCATAGGTGTCCCCCCAAAGCCTCAGGCAGTCATGAGGCGGCTTCTGGAATTAGTAATTGATTATTGTGGAAATGGGTGTGACCTCTCCCCTGGGGCAGGTGATTTGCATTTCAATGTAAGGTGGGAAGAGAAGTTAGCTGCTTGAGCAGCTACTAGCTCTCGCCCAGTGCTCTTGCTCTTAGCTACCACCACTGAAGGTTGCCCTCTACCATGTGCCAGTCTGCTTTAGAGCCAGCTGAATATGGACTTCCAGTAACTGTGAGATAAATAAACCTTTCCTTCCCTCATTTTGAGTGTCTGGTGTTTGTCCCAGCAACGAGAGAAGAGTAACTAAGACAGTATGGTATTAGCAACTGAGAAGAAACAGAAGTCCATTCTGCACGATGAGTGAAGTGTATACAAAATAGAGCCAATTACCAAGCACATAGGTTTGGTGTACAGTGGCATGGGCCCAGATTACAGAGTGCTTGTTCAGAGAGCTTGGAAACTCGCCTAGCAGTACTATTTTGTTTACCAGGAACCCATCCCTACAGCCCAGCTTGTACAAAGAGTAGCTTCTGTGATGCAGGAATACACCCAGTCAGGTGGTGGTTATCCATTTGGTGCTTCTTTACTTATTTGTGTTTGGAATGAGGGACAGCCATATTTATTTCAGTCAGACCCATCTGGAGCTTACTTTGCCTGGAAGGCCACAGTCATGGGAAAGAACTATGTGAATGGGAAAACTTTTCTTGAGAAAAGATATAATGAAGATCTGGAGCTTGAAGATGCCATTCACACAGCCATCTTAATCCTAAAGGAGAACTTTGAAGGGCAAATGACAGAAGATAACATAGAGGTTGGCATCTGCAAGGGAGCTGGCTTCAGGAGACTCACTCCGACTGAAGTTAAGGACTACTTGGCTGCCACTGCAGAATGAAGTGACTGAGTGATCTGCAATTTCAGATAACTGATCTACTTAAACATGTTTAAGGGCTGGGGAGATAGCTCCGTGGTACAAGTGCCTGCCTGGCAAGTGCAAGGTTGTGAGTTTGAACACCTGTCCTGCAAAAATAAAAACTAAATAAACAAATACATTAAAAAAAAAAAAAAAGTTTAAAGTATGTTTTGTTTTGCTGATTTTTTTGCATACTTATTTCTATACGGTTTAATGGACTGATGTTTTTAAAATGATACTTATAAATCATAACAAACTGTTAAATAAAAAATATTAAAAAATATAAAAGAGCTGCATTAAAGGCTGGGGAGACAGCTCAGGAGAGTGTTTGCTTGGCAAGCATAAGGGCCTGAGTTCAATCCCTGGTTCCATAAATAAATAAATAAATGCCTGAGTTCAATCCCCAATAGTGCTAAATAATAAATAAATAAATAAATAAATTGACAGATAGTGAGTCCATGTGCAGTGCTCAGTGGTGTAGCACCTGCCTAGCAAGCGTGAAGTGCTAAGTATTTACTTTTTTTTTTTTGTGGGGCCAGGGTTCGAACTCATGACCTTGCACTTGCCAGGCAGGCACTTGTGCCACGGAGCTATCTCCCTAGTATTTACTTATTAAATAAATAATACTGAAGAATTTCAGAAAAAGCTAACTATAACAAATGGAAAACGTTTTCTAGAAGTGTATGTATCACATTCCATTGTAAGCATTTTTTTTCCATTTTCCTCCTTTTCTACAGCTTTCTATGAGCATTTCCTCACACAATCTGCTCTTTGTAAAGTCAGTTTCACAAGTCTTCATTCAGAAACCATTCACAGTTACTTTCCTTCACTTCTTTGCTATTTAAAGCATGCCAGATCTAAATGAAATGTGGAATTCTGGATTGGGTCCTGCAATAGAAAAAAGGGATGAGGGAAAACTGGGAAAATTCAAATAAAGTCTAGCACTAAATCTCAAGAACTTAAAAAATGATTAAGTAAAATATTACACCAGTATACTTCATTGTACCAGCATTGAAGATTACATGTAAGATGTTAACACTAGAAGAAGCCACACAACAGATATATAGAAATACTCTGCACCATATTTGTTAACTCATAAACAAACCTAAAATTATTTCAAAACAAAAAGTTGCTTGAGAGGCTGAAAATAGGAGGGTCACTATGAGTCTGATCTATGTGAGACCCTGTAGACCCTGTACTAAATACATAAAAAAAAAAAAAAAATTAAAAAGCATGCCTAGGGGCCGAGGAGATAGCTTCGTGGCACAAGTGCCTGCCTGGCAAGTGCAAGGTCATGAGTTCGAACCCTGGTCCCGCCAAAAAAAAAAAAAAAAAAAGCATGCCAAATGAGTGAATCTCAAACTAGTGCTCAAAATTACAGATATCAGTTTTAAGTACTCAATTTGCAAGGTCTGATTTTCCCCTTTTTTTTAAATTTCAGGGCAAAACAGTAACTTAAGCTGTATAACCCACTGTGCAAGACATCTCTTATTATTTACTCTCCTTTTCTAAGTATTACAACATTAGAGAGCAGCTGCAAAGCTAGGCAATACTCTCAATATACTGTGCAGTATTCACACCAAGATACTCATAAAATAAGAATCCACAGATACCGTAAAAGGCAGATAGCTAAGCCTTTAATCCTAAACCAGAAGCAAAGCCATAAAGTGTTAACAAAATTATGCGTGCGATTTTCTTTCTTTTTCTTTTTTTGTATAGGAACCACACCAAACTTACTTGGTTAGCATCTAAGCAAGTATATTACAGGCTAAACTTAAAAATTTTCAGATAATCAAGAGCATGACCTTACTTTGCATTTTGGGTTTTCTTTTTTCTCTGTGTGGGTGTGTGTGCATGTGTGCACAAGTGTGTTCCAGCAGATTGAGTCCAGGGCTGAGTTACAGCCCCAGCTATGTTTGTTTGCAAGCATGCATGCATTTATGTGTATGAGGGTTTTAGCATGTGTGGGAGTACTGACATGCACATATATTTATTAAAATATATGTGAATGGGTTTTGACTTGTAATTTTTTTTTAAATAACTTTCAGACATTTTATTTATTTATTTATTTTTAGAAGGTAAATCTTTTTTTTTTTTTTAATTTTTATTTGTTTGCTTGTTTGTTTGTTTGTTTATTTACTTATTTTATGGCTGGCTCAGCCTGCCCTGGTGGTGGGGCTGGCGCAGCATGTGGTGCCGGGGATAGAACTGCAGTCCCTGCAGTTGCCTGAGCAGGCGCTTTAGACCACTGAACCATCTCGCCGGCCCTTTGACTTGTAATTTTAAGTGATATGTATGTGTATTAAAACGTGTGCTTTGGGCTGGGGAGATAGCTCAGTGGCATAAGGAACTGTCTGACAAGCCTAAGATCCTGTATTCGATCTCTAGTACCTGAAAAAAAATGTGTGCTTTGACATATATTATCAACACATGTTCTTATTGACATATGCATTTCAAGGTACTTGTGCATATTGATATGTGTGCTTTTTTTTGGTCTTTTTGAGACAAAGTCTCACTATGCAGTACAGGCTGGTACTGAGCTCACTTTGTAGCCTAGGCTGGTCTCAAACTTGCAATGGCTCTCCTGCCTCAGGTGTTCGACTGGGATTACAGCTGGTCTGTATGTGCATTTTGATGTGCATATTTGTTTTAACATGTACATGCATTTTCATATGCAAATGTGCATATGTACTAACATACATGTGCATATTTGTATTTACATATATGTTTATATACAACGTGCATTGTATGTATTTGTATGTATGTTCTTTATCTATTGACCTATTTATTTATGTATTTGAGACAAGGTCTTACTTAATGTCGTCTAGTGTTCTTAGCAGAGCATCA
The DNA here is from genome assembly GCA_004027915.1 of Capromys pilorides. Taxonomy (NCBI): domain Eukaryota; kingdom Metazoa; phylum Chordata; class Mammalia; order Rodentia; family Capromyidae; genus Capromys; species Capromys pilorides. The sequence continues at coordinate 8,633 of PVKN010029908.1, forward strand.
CTATCATGAACGGCTTCATTCTTTAAACACCCATAAAATTTAACGTAACCCACAGGTTGACCTGCAATTATTTTCTATTCATTCAATAAAGAGTTAAAGCAGTGTTTTATTAGAACTAGTAATATCAAACCATACTTAGTACTGATTATGTGCCTGACACTAATCTTAATAATAGGAGAAGCAAACTAGAAAATGGCAATTAAAAATGGTCCCACTTCATTGGTAATTTCCAGGAGTAACAAAGAAAATTCTTCCTTATGAGTCCTTTAACAAGGAAAAACTCCACCCATATGTGACACAGAAGAGCCCCAGCACAGGCATCCTTTAATCAGAATGTCAAAGCACATCCTGTAGTATCTTCTTCACAAAAAGTACATGAGATATCAAATTTTGAGATCTTGTGTGTGTACAGTGTATTTATCCCTTCTTCATATCTGTTTGAGAATCCCATTGAACCCTGCATGGGAACCCATTTTCCTTCAGAAAGTACTGTTTGCTTCTTTATCTTCTAACTCCAATCCTGATAGAATCTAATATCTGTCACCTCCTCCCCAATACTACGCTAGGATGCTAGGCAAGTGCTCAACCACTGAGCTATATACTTTTAGCCCCGGCATGTAAATTGCGTTAGATTCTTGGTGAATCCTTTTAATCCAGAAACTCATTCCCTCTGGTTCTTAAGGTCAAGTGGTAACTACCTGCTATCCCTCCTTGTTGCAGACATCTGCAGATTCCTGAATCATTCAGGCCTCCTTAATTATAAAAGATGTTAGCTTCTGGATCACTGTCTTTCATTATTATCACTCCTACCTTAATTCACACTAATCTCACTTTGTACCACTATCTTCACCTGTCAGTTACTTGACTCTCTTCTATCCTTCAGCCATTCCTTCCCACATCACATACATTCAAGCTGTTCAACACAGCTGTATGGAAAGCAGACAACTATGCTAACTGGATCTCATCTTACACTTAGAACTACAAACACTAAATGGGCACTTGTATCCAGCAGTCGTAAGCATTTCCTTCCTCAACTCATTATTCCCTATTGTTGTGGATGAATTCATCTTCTTTTTTTCTCAAATTTGAAATACCTCTTTACCCTTCACTTTCAGCCTGAAGACTATCTTTTTATGTGCCTAAGAATATAGAAATACAATTCTACTACATGCTCAGGAGACAGAAAACAAAAATAGACGTCACTGATGACTACCATATCCTTAAAAAGAAGTCTCTAATTCTGAGCAATAATATTTTTAACTCCTGATCTCCATTCTCTATCTGTGAAAATGAACTCCCTTAGTAGAAGAAAACCACAGTCTTGCAACTGCAAAGTCTATATATGGGTCCTTAGGAATGTAACTTCACCAGTTCAGCCTGCCTCTTTCATCACTCAGGAGTCAAAGATAGCAAAGAGGCCACATATAGGAGACAGAAAAAGGCTAAGCCCAAAGTTACCTAGGAACGTTCAATGTGAAAAGTGACGGAAAAGTGGGAAAGCTTCAATAGAAGCATGCTCAATTATGTAGAGGTTGGGAAAGGAGAATAAAGGCACAGGCTAGCCAGGCCCTGGTGTTACTACTTGTACTACTCCTTGTCTGAAATCTAACGGGTTTCATTCACATCACATTCAGAGTTAGGGATTACTCACAGTCAACATACTTTAAAACAAACAAACAAACAAACGTAAAAACACAACCCTAAGGTGGAGCATGCCTGTAGCACTTGGGAGACTCAGGCGGGAGGGTCACGAGAGTTCAAGACCAGCCTGGGCTACAAAGTGAACTCAAGGCCAGACTGAATAGCACTGTGAGACCCTGTCTCAAAAAGACAAAAACAAAACAAAACAAGACAAATAACTGCCCCCCCAATACACCCCACTATCTTTAAAAAAATGTTATGCTCTTAGAAACAAAGAAGGTAGCAATTATTTACTATAAAATTGACTTTGCTCATCCTAGAAGTTTCTAGAAACTTAAGTCAAGATTGCTGAGCTCAAGATAATCTGGGATAAACCCCAAAGCTTACAGAGAACCAAGATTTAATGGATGGTTGCTTGGAGTTCTTAACTCTCCTCTGCAACTTCTAAACAAAGTTCAAATACTTTCAAACAGTGAAAAAGTCTGGCAGAAAAGTTGGAATGGACTGGAGATGGTTGCCATAACAGCTACACACTCAAAACTAAGTCCACAAAGAATTACATTAAAGGGCAGAGGAGTTCACACGACATCAAATTAGACGAAAACCAGGACTCCTCTTTCCTCTTTCATTCATTCAACAAACATGTATTAGTTGGGGGCACTGCTGTATGGGAAAGATATTGGGAAGTAAAATAGGGTCAAAATTCTAAGAATCAGTTTTTTGTTCTTCCCTTTCTCCTTTTTTTTTTTTTTTTTTTTTAATTTTTACTTTTTATGCATTCAGGTCTACCTAAAACAACCTTCCAAAACACATTAACACCTTAGGTACCATAACAATATAGAAAAAGTCATTTAACATATAAATTGACAACCTCCTTTCAAGGGGACAATACCATATTTGCTTTGTGATGTTGCTACAATAAAGAAAAAACAAACAAATACGAAATCCCTCTTCTGATTTTGACAGTTTAGCGGTACCAAAGCTCATTGCTCACACTCTTGCTCTTCCTGCCCCCTAAGGTCTCTACTGCAACCGCTCAATCATTCCAACCTCAACACTTCGCTAGCGACTCCATACCAGCTCCGTCACAAACAATAACCACACTACTGTATCAAGATCAATCCTCAAAACACAAGGAACATACTCTCCCCCCAATAGCAGATCCTCCGCATTACCGAGCTAACCAGGGGCTGTGTCTAGGCTCAGAGGTCTGGCATTTCGGGGGTTATCGACCTCTTTTCCCTAATCATTCAGCTGGTTTTCTCTCCCGTGCCCCAAATGACCTCCACTCCCACCCCCGCCCCCGCAGTTCCCATTAGAGTTAGAGACCTCGCAATACAGGCTGGGGGAGGGGAGGTGGGAAATCCGCAATAGGGAAGACGCTGTCTCCAAGTATGTCCGCAGGGGTAATCTTTAGGAAAGCCGCTGTCAAAGGCAAGGCTCTAGACCCTACAACAGTGGAGTTTTAAGGTATGCCGCTTCTGTGGGGCACTCCTTGGAAGTTCTTTACAGGGAATCTATTGTGTGAGGGAAATACAAAGGTAGCCGTAGGGGAGGGGGATGCCACGGCGTTGGCAGTTGAGTCATGGGGAAGTCACTGGGGGATTCTCTACAGGGGAATCTTACTGGGGGGAAAGGCCAGTGATTGTGTCACAATAGGGAGTCTTCGCAGGGACCGTTGTGGGATTGTCTACAGAGCAGACAGCCCCAGGAACCTCTGCAGATGGCGCTGGTCCGGGGAACGTTCCTCCAGTAACCGTCCCGAAGACGCGTCTGCAAGGAAGCCATGTCGGGCCACGCCCTACAGTGGGAGGCGTCGCGGGACCCCAATACCCCGCATCCCCGCCCCGCTGCCCCTCTGCAGCCTCAGCCCCACGTACCTGACAGAAGGCGACCCGCGGCCGAATCCTCCAGGGGCCCGACCGTGGAGCAGCCCCAGCCGCTGCGAGGGGTACACGTCCATGGCGATGGAGGCGGAGGAGCAGCGCCGCAGCGAGGGTCGCTCAGGCCCGCGGGGCGGCTCCAGGCCCGAGCGGCCGGGCGGGGGCGGGGGCGGGGGCGTGCCGGGCGGGGGCGGGGCGGGTGCACGCACGGATCGCTTGTGGGGGCGTCGGGACGGCCTGGGCGTTGGTGCAGCGTGCGGCCGCGCCCTCCTTAAGCCGCGAAGCTGCTGGAACAGGCGCTGGGGACGGAGCTCCCCAGGATGAGGGGTACCCGGGCAGTGATGAACCTAGTCTTCAGCCGCCTCATCACCGAGCAGGTTTGCGCCGCGCCCCCCCGCCGCGCACACGCACGCGCTCGGGGGCGGGGCCTCGTCCAAGCTCCGCCCCCCGGCCTGTCCTCCAGCGCCGCATTCCGCGGCATCTATACTGCGGCTAGACGTCCTTCCTTAGGTCCCGGTTTCCTCCTGGGACCTTCCCAGAGAGTGCCTCGCGGCAGACTTCTCGCAGCTGTTCCTCAGTGTCACACCCATACTTCAAACACCCAGCCGCCTGCGGTTAGCGGTGCTCACGCAGCCCCGAGCAAGGCCACGGCATTAGGTGTCCAGAGGATCCCCGAGGATCCTGTCCTTCGCTGTTTAGATCGCGGCTTGACCCATTTCCGGCTTCGGGGCCCTGGACTAGAAACTGAGTCCCACCGAGTCCCAGTCCCTTTCTGTGTAAT
>PVKN010029909.1:0-12896 GCA_004027915.1 Capromys pilorides
TGGGGAGATAGCTCAGTAGAATAAGCACTTGCGTGGCAAGCGCAAGGACCTGAGTTCAATCCCTGGTTCTGCCCCCCCCCCCCAAAAAAAAAGATAACTATCTCCAAAAACCAAAAAAAGTGTGTGTATGTGTGTGTGTATGGGGAGGGGGGTAATGCAATAAATTTATACAATAGAATTAAAAACATACCACAGTGATATATGTGCACCCATGTTTATAGCCACACAACTTGTAATAGCTAGGTCTTGGAAACAACCCCCAGTGCCCATCAACCAAGGAATAGATAAAGAAAGATATGGTCTTAGGGAAAAATAGATATGATCTTTTTATACAGTGGAATACTACTCATCCATAAAGAAGGAGAAACGATTTTTTTATAAGTAAAGGATGCAGCTGCCCAAATAGCTCAGAGGAAGCCTGGCATGGTGGAGCACGCCTGTAATCCCAGCACTTGGGAGGCTGAGGCAGGAGGATGAGTGGAGTTCGAGACCAGTGTGGGCTACAAAAGTGAGCTCAAGACTAGCTTGAACTGCATAGCAAGACCCTGTCTCAAAAAGACAAAAAAAAGAATCTATTGTAAAATACTGACAGAATAATGTGTGAATATTCTCATGACTTTAGAGCATATTCCTCTCCTAAAATATATTGGGTGCATGTTGGGTAGAAACTACTGGCAGTATTCAAGAGCTCTGGGTTGTCTAAAACTAGAACGGAGTACATTTTTGTATCTGTAAGGTGAAATATCCCGTATTTGATCTGTAACTGGAGTTTTTAGACTTTCACAGGGGCATTGCTTCCAGTGGGCAGATAAGAAAACAGATTAACAAAACTTAATAAAAATAATCTTCCTGGGGAGTAGCTCAGTAGAATAAGCACTTTGCCTGGCAAGCACGAGGTCCTGAGTTCAATCCCTGGTACTGAAAAAAAAAAAAAAAAATTGGGGGCTGGGGAGATAGATCAGTAGAATAAATACCTGCCCTGCAAGCACAAAGTCCAGAGTTCAATCCCTGGTAGCGCAATAATAATAATAATAATAATAATAATAATAATAATAATAATAATCTTACATCTGAACTATGAGGTAGGAATCAGTGCAAAGTTTATTTGAGGCAATAAAAAGAAAAAAGTCATTGATTTTCTTGTGTACCATGTAACCAGATCTAACACTTCATTTTTTCCATTTCCTCCCTCAGAAGACAAAACTGCCAAAGCTGAGGTCCAGCAGGTTCCTGACAGATCCCAGCAGGCTCCAGATGGCACACAGCTTCCGCCTGGTCATCCTTCACCTGCCACAGGCCAGGGCACTGCGAGCAAGTGTCCTTTCCTGGCAGCACAGATGAGCCAGAAGGGCAGCAGTGTCTTCTGCAAAGCCAGCCTGGAGCTTCAGGAGGATGTGCAGGAGATGCACACCGTGCGGAAAGGTAACAGATGAGGTGGGACCAGCAGAGCAGGGAGGTCATTTGTGCTCTTGGCATCCTTGGATCTATGTGTGAGCTATTATTAGGACTGTTTCTTTTTCTTCTTTCTTTTTTCTTTTTTTTTTTCTTTTTTTTGTCTTTTTGAGACAGGGTCTCACTATGCAGTTCAGGCTGGCCTTGAGCTCACTTTTGTAGCCCAGGCTGATCTCGAACTCACATCAGTCCTCCTGCCTCAGCCTCCCAAGTGCTGGGATTACAGGCGTGCTCCACCACGCCAGGCTTTTATTAGGACTGTTTCTATAGACACCTTCCTCTTTTAGGGGCAAGGAGGAAGGTCCTCAAGATAGAGAATTGTGTTGCAAAATGTGGGGTTTTTCTTTCTGGTAGGTGTGGAGAATAGGGCCAGCTTTTCAGTTAACTGTTCAATGTCTCAGTATAACCAATAGTTTTGAGCTGCTTCCAACTGAACTATCCTTTGTGCCTTTGGTCTTTCCCATCACTTAATAGAACAGAAGGTAGAAACAGTGGTGCTACTGAAGTCTGCAGTAAGTACTGATCGTAGGACTCCCAAGGACTCCTGCATGTCCTACTGACAGTCACTTGAGTGGCACCTTTAGTTTCACCTGAGCCCCTAAAGCCCCCAGAGCCTCACCAGCAGACACTATGCTTCTGAACCAGACATAATCCCCGCAATTGGGAGGATGAGGCAGGAGGATCATGCGTTCAGGGCCATTGTGGACTAAGGAATGAAATCTTGTCTCAAAAAAACCTATGGCTCAAGTTATTTCCTGTGAACAAAATAGAGAATAGGGTGGATAGAGGAAAGCATGGCATGGGAAAGGCGTGCTAACCCAACCAGCTAGGAAACGTTGGCGTTCTTAAAAATTTATTTTAAATTTATTTTACATGTTTGGATTTTGTTTTTTGAGGCAGGGCCTCACTGTAGGTGGCGCTGACCTGGAGCTCGCTATGTAGCCCAGGCTGGCCTATGACAGTGCTTCTGCCTCAGCCTCCCAAGTGCTGGGATTGTGGGCGTGTAGCGCCATGCCTTTTTGGACTTTAATGTTCCTTAAACTTGCCGGGTAGGCCTAAAAACAGCGTGAGAGGTGACCTTTGTAGTAAATAAACTAGGAGAAGAGATGTTTCATACCTCAGTTACAACTTTTTGTTTTTGAGGCAGGGTCTCACTATGTCGTGTAGCCTGGCCTTGAGCTCACTTTGTAGCCCAGGCTGGCCTCAAGCTTGCAGTGATCCTCCTGCCTCTGCTTCCCGAGTGTTGGGGTGACAGGTGTACACCACCACACCTGGTATAACTAACTTTGATATGTATCACAACATATTCCAATTTTAAAAACTAACTTTGGTTTTCACAAGCTTGTTTGGGAACAGGACAGTAAGCCATTTTTGGCAGTGCATCTAGAAAGTGTTTTAGTGGAGCACATGCAGAATAGAAGGGGAGTCCCACTTACAGTCGTGGCTTTCATTACAGAGGTTGTCCAAACCTCAGTGAAGCCCACGGTGATCAGCGTGAAGTCTGATGGGGAGGATCCGAGTGGATTGCTGAAAAACTTCCAGGATATCATACGAAAGCAAAGACCAGAAAGGGTGTCTCACCTTCTTCAAGATAACTTGCCAAAGTGTAAGTCTCATTGTTGTTTGCCTGTTGTAGGAGAGAGTTTGTAACCTAAATACACATCAGATAAAGCAGGTAGTTGTGTGGTGAGCTCCGAGTTGAGAGCCGTGTCCCTGCTAGGGCAGGTAGATCTTGCTCCTGGTGCCCAGCACTGTTGGCGGCTAGCCTTCTCTGCGCGTCTGCCCCCACCTTCCGGGTGTGTACCCACCACCTGATAGGCAGAGTCTTGTTTGCCCTTCACAAGATGAGGACATCAAGTCACTTGCCCAGATTCTCCCTGCTTTGAAGTAGCCACCCTGGGACTTGAACCTAGGTCTGTTCACCAAAACCTGGCTGTTCTTCTTAACCTTCAACTGCTCTGTCTTTTGTTTTATTTTTAGCTGTCTCTACTTTTCAATATGATCGTTTCTTTGAGAAGAAAGTTGATGAGAAAAAAAATGACCATACCTATCGAGTTTTTAAAACTGTGAACCGGCGGGCACATACCTTCCCTATGGCAGATGACTATTCCGACTCCCTTATCACCAAAAAGCAAGTGTCTGTCTGGTGCAGTAACGACTACCTAGGGATGAGCCGCCATCCACGGGTGTGTGCGGCCGTTGTGTAAGTATCCCTGGCTTCCCAGTACCACTGGCGTTACTTGGCAAGACGTTGATAATTTATACAGGTGGGATCTTTAAGTAGAGGAATATTCAACTGATACTGTAGTATAGCAAAATGCTATTCTGTTTTTTTGGAGTCGAAGCATAGTTTTATTGTCACAGTAGTATCAGTAGCCAGATCAAAATGCTATAGTTAGCCTCTGAAAATATTACAGTTTACTTTTCAGTTTCTCCCACTATTCTGAAGATGCAGGCAGTTGAAACTTCTGACTCCAGGTTTCGCAAGGAGAGAGCAGCTGGGTCAACAAAAGTTTTAGTTTCCTGGGTCCTGGAAAGAGGACCAGTTTGCATAGTGTTTAGAACCCTGAGTTTTATGTAGCTGTCTGTCTCTTTTTGCCCCTGCCTCTCCAACCCCACAGAGAGACTTTGAAACAACATGGTGCTGGGGCAGGTGGTACAAGAAATATATCTGGAACAAGCAAATTCCACGTGGACCTGGAGCGGGAGCTGGCTGACCTCCATGGGAAAGACGCAGCGCTTTTGTTCTCCTCATGTTTCGTGGCCAATGACTCAACCCTCTTCACCTTAGCTAAGATGATGCCAGGTAAGGAAGCCTGATTGTGGCACCTAGAGCTTTTTGGGCTTCTTGCTAGTAATAATGAAGAAGGCTCAATGGAGGGTAACGGTCTATCAGGGAACATTTCCGTTTGGAGTACAGTGGTGCTAATCACACAGTAGGAGTTCCAAGAGAACATGATACTAATATAGATCAAATGTGAACAGCAAGAGCTGGGCGTGGTGACATACACCCGTAATGCCCGTGCTGGAGAGGCATAGGCAGGGAGATAAGAGTTGGAGGCCAGCCTGGGCTGAGTAGCAAATCCGTTTATGAGAAGCAAAAGCCAGGAAAGGTTGTAGCCCTCAGGAATTAGCTTTGTATTCCAAGAAATTCCTTAGCAGAAATCTCTTATTAGCTATCTCTTGACTGAGTGTGGAGAGAGGCAGCGGGATTTAAAGGCAAACTAACTGCTCTTCGTGGGATTATTCCTTTGAATCTTCTCAAAGGAGAACCACTGGCTAGTTATTACACCAGGACAAAAACTGGCATGAGGTTACTTTTCCGAATGGGTACTTTCAATACGTTTTCAGGAAAAAGTGTTGTCTTTGTGTAGGAAACAAGTTTTCTTTGACTTTGTGGCAATAAATAACATGAGTGTAACTTTAGGTTGTGAGATTTATTCGGATTCTGGGAACCATGCCTCCATGATCCAAGGGATCCGAAATAGTCGAGTGCCAAAGTATATCTTCCGCCACAATGATGTCGGCCACCTCAGAGAACTGCTGCAAAAATCTGACCCCTCTGTCCCTAAGATTGTTGCGTTTGAAACTGTCCACTCCATGGATGGTAAGTCTGAACACAAGCTAGTCTAAAACCTGAAATGAAAAAGCAAGACCTGAACTATGTTTGAAAAGTCGTGTTGGGCTGGGCGTGGTGATGCATGCTTATAATCCTCGCACTGAGCAGGCTGAGGCTGGAGGATCATTTCGAGTTTGAGACCAGCCTGGGCTACAAAGTGAGCTCCAGGCCAGGTTGAGCTGCATAGCAAGTACAATGTTTTGGGTCTGGAGAAGTAGCTCAGCAGTAGAGCAAATGCTTAGCATGCTCAAGGTTCTGGGTTTAATCCATAACACAGTACCCACTGCACCTAATGTGTGGCGGGGTTTTTTTTGTTTTGTTTTTTTGGTGGTACCAGGGATTGAACTCAGGACCTTATGCTTACCAGGCAAGCATTTATTTCACTGAGCTATCTTCCCGGGCCCTTGTGGTGTTTGGTTGGTTAGTTTGTTTATTTATTTATTTCTCTGCTATGATTTGTAATCAGTAGTTATGTACATTTTTGTCAGTTTGGATTTTCCACTCTGGCTTTTACTAGATTCTCTGAGTTCCCAAGGTAACCTAGAAATTTGAAGTTTGTTTTCTTCCCAACATTAAAAATATTAGAATGTGGGCTACTTTGTTCTGACTCCAGTCAAGTTTCTGAAGTGCCAAGCTCTTCAGAGCAGTCTCTGGTCTTCCCTCAGGAGCAGTGTGTCCGCTGGAAGAGCTGTGTGACGTGGCCCATGAGTTTGGAGCAATCACCTTTGTGGACGAGGTCCATGCAGTGGGGCTGTATGGGACTCAAGGTGGAGGGATTGGTGATCGAGATGGAGTCATGCCCAAGATGGACATCATTTCCGGAACACTTGGTACGCATACTTTGCATGTTCTGTCATCTGCACTAACGTTACATTGTTCCAGCATTGCCAGGGAGTGAATAGCCTGGCTGGCATCAGTGAGAAGACAGTGACAGTGAGTTACGCTGGTCACGTTTTCTTTAGGGTGCTTTTTTTTTGTCCCAGTGAGTGGTAGCCCAGCTTCGCAAAATCTTGGAGGTTGAGAGCCCTCCTAGCCATGTTCAGAATATCATTTATTACCACCTGAGTTCATTCCAAACATAGTCATGGCTCTACATGAGCAAGAGCGTTTACTCTGTGTCAGATTGTTCACCTAAATTAGAAGTTTCCATACTTTTCTGCTAGAGCAGGTGTTAGGACAAAGGCATTGTGAAGTGCAGAAGTGCGTGCCTCCCACAGAGGAACATTCCAGTTTCCCCTGCCTTTTTTTTCTGGTCCTCCTTATGCAGAAGTAGCTCACTGGTAGGAACCAGACAGGAGCCCTGCTTCCTGGGCTTTATTCTGGCTGCATGACTCACAGATTGTGTAACACCAGTTTGGTAGTTAGCTTCTCCTTACCTTAGCTTCCTCCTCAGTACAATGTACATAACTGGATCAGTATCAAAATCCATGTAGGGAGCTGGGCGCGGTGGTGCACGCCTATGATCCCAGCCCTGAGGAGGCTGATGGGGAGCTGGGGGTTGGGGAGGGAAAAGTTCAAGGTCAGCATGGGCTACTTATAATTCAAGGTCAGCCTCACATATTGAGCCGGTCTCCAAGCAAATAGTGCTTGTGGAGATGTATCTATAGCATGCTGCTCGTTACTATAGACATTATCTTTCCCTTTGAGAACCCTGCTGAAATGAAAATGTAGGTTGTACATATTTGAGGACTTTTTAAAAAACTTCAAAAGTTGGTAAAAAAGGGCCAGGGATATGGCTCAGTGCCTGCTGGGCAAGCCTGGAAAGATAATTGATAAGGCTGTTGGAAACCCATATAGAAGTCAGCTATATGGGTTAGGCCTAACGTTGGTGAAGTATGGGTGGGCAAAGAAAATGTCTTTCAGCCCTGCCAAGGGGAGGAGTCCCTGTATCCTCTCCTGGAGAGCCTAGGGAACCTGGGCTTGGCTGGGCCCTGTCAGGAAAGGCCCTTCTCTGTTAAAGCACTTATCCTGACTGCAGCTCTTTAAAGCTGTGGTCATTATGAGGTGGGAAAGGCTGGGGGAGTTTGCCTTTGTAGGAATCTGAACTCACACCCTTTCCCCAGGCTTGGCAAAAGTGTTAATTACAGAACATAATGTTAAGATCCCTGAGAACTCTTCTAAAGTGCTTAATCTTGAAACTTGAGAAACAGATTTTATAAAGGACTTGACCAGAGCTGAAAAACAAGTCTGGCCCTAAACCACCCCTAATAGGTTTATTTATTACTTTTTTTTTTTTTTTTTTATCTGCAAGCTGTAATTGTCAGCTTGGTGTTTGCTTAAGTAGGAAGTAATATGGTCACACCACAGCAGTGAGCGCAGCCACCGGGTTCCGTCCACAGGGAGGTGGTGCAAGCACCCAGCCCGCAACCTGCTCCCAGGAGCATGGAGTGCACGAGAGGGGAGAGGGAGTTCGGGCTCAGCAGAGCAGCAGGCCTAGCTGGGAGGAAGAGCAGGCCAGAGGAAAGAGTGGGAGGAGAGGCAGCCAGTTGGCCCTGGGCCACCGGTGCAGTCCCAGGGCTGCTAGCCTGCTCTGCAGGCCACGTTCTGAGGTCGGCCCTGTGACTGGGAAGGACCCTTTCATAACCCCTCCGCCTTTGCCCTCCTGGTGCTGGGGGAGGTTCCTCTACTTCTCTGTCAGTCTTACAACAGAACAAGATAAGGAGAAAGCAAATGATCTGAGGTGCCGTAGTACCTGACTGTTAGCGCTATCATGAAGCTGTCTACCCTCAGGGAAAGCCTTCGGCTGTGTTGGCGGCTACATCGCCAGCACAAGTTCTCTGGTTGACACTGTGCGCTCCTATGCGGCTGGCTTCATCTTCACCACCTCGCTGCCTCCCATGCTGCTGGCCGGAGCCCTGGAGTCTGTGCGGATCCTGAAGAGTGCCGAGGGGCGGGCCCTTCGTCGCCAGCACCAGCGCAACGTCAAGCTCATGAGGCAGATGCTCATGGATGCTGGCCTCCCGGTGGTCCACTGCCCCAGCCACATCATCCCTGTGCGGGTAATGGCCTGTCCATGCTTGGACTCCTGGGGGCTGCGTCTTGTGTGCTGTGCGAGTGTTCTGGTTTCACCTTCCCAAAGTTGGCCGTGGGCGTTATGATGGCCAGGCCAGGCCGGGGCCTGCAGCTGTGGTCCTCTGCATTGTCTCTGCCTTTGGCTGCCTTCACAGTGCGAATGAAGCTTTTGAACCCAGGGCTCCAAGAGAGGAGAGCACTGTCCTTGCCAGAGTAAATGCAGAGCTTACACCTGAAAAGCTCCGAAGCCGGAGCGTGACCAGCTTTGAAGTGTGGCTTTGTGCTTAATGAATTTCAGAACAGGTCTTGCCTTTCCTACTGCAGACAGAAGCCTTGGTGGTGTTCCAGGTGAGTCAGTGTAGGGATTATAGCTCGGATGACCCGAGTGGGGCTGGTATCTTGGGAACAAGGACCAGCTGGTGTGAAAAGCCAGGCCTTCCCCACAGGAGGCCTGGGAGGGGAGTAGGATGTAACTTCGTTTGTTTTTGCAGTGCTAAAATTGAACCTGTGACCGCGTTCATACTGGACAAGTGCTCTACCACTGAGCTATAGCTGTGGTTCCTTTTTTAATGTTATTTTGAGACAGAGTCTCCCTAAATTGCCCAGACTGGCCTCAGGCTTGTAATCCTCCTTCCTGCCTGAGCCTCCTAAGTAGCTGGAATTATTGCTGTGCACCAGCACATCTGGCTGAAATGTACTTGTAATGTGGCTTTGGTTCTCTGGTCCTCCTAGACAGTACCCACTCCTTTAAATTGCAGGTGTTTGGGCAGTGCTGTCCTCCCTGGGCTTGCATGTGCTGTAGTCTGATCCAGAGCACGACTCTTAGACACTGTGACATCTCTGCCAAGAGGTATCCCACGTACTCTGACCCTGTGTTCTGCTGTCATCAAACTCAGGTTGCTGATGCTGCTAAAAACACACAAGTCTGTGATGAGCTAATGAGCAGACATAACATCTATGTCCAGGCGATCAATTACCCAACAGTGCCTCGGGGGGAGGAGCTGCTTCGGATCGCGCCCACTCCTCACCACACACCTCAGATGATGAGCTACTTCCTGGGTGAGTGCCTGCAGGCCAGGCGCCTCGGGACGCTAGTGTAAGGGGCTTGTGCAGCATGTATCGGAGGCTTTGCAGAGGCAGGCAGATTCGATTCTTCCTGGTCAAGGTAAGTAAGAATTCCTCAGGTGCCTAAAGCCCTAGAAATCATTTAGTTGCTGGCCTCACTTTGAGAGCACGCAGAGCCCCCTGAGAAGCTCCGTGGGGGGATGCCAGGCTGCCCCTGAGAGATGCACAGTAATGAGCACGCAGGAGGGGAGAGCCCTCTGAAGGCTTGGACCTGCCTCGGCCTGCACAGGCCAGCTCTCAGCTCTCTGTGCTCTTCTCCACTCCCTCACTGTCGTCCTTGAGCTAACCCTGCACTTTGCTACCCAGAGAAATTGCACAGCATTTTAATCCACGCGTATGACTGTTCTGCTGCCTCTTATCCAGTGTCCAGCCTAGAGGCAGGGACTGAGGGGCTCGGTATCTAGGGGATGTTGCCCTCCTGAAGCCTCAGCTTCCTGACAGGCTTCATGTTGTTAGAAGCGTTTGCTGGCCGTGGTGGCACATGCCTGTAATCCCAGCACGTAGGAGGCTATGGCAGGAGGATCACCACAAATTCTAGCCTGGCTTTTTTTTTTTTTAAGTTTAAAAATATTGTTATTTGGGGATGGCATGATAGCTCAGTGAACTAAAGCGCTTGCTTAGGCAAGCTCAGGGACCAAGGTTCTATCCCCCGCACCTCATGCTGCACCAGCCCCACCGCTGGGGGGTGCTGAGCTGGCCAGAGTCCTAGCATAGTGGCACATGCCTGTAATCTCAGCGCTAGGGAGGCTGAAAGCAGGAGGATCACCACCAACCAGTTCAAGCTGTGTAGTAAGGTCCTACAACAATACAAAATATACAATCCAAATACATGAAATGTATATAGTTATTTGCGTGTATGTGTTTGTTTATCAGAGATGGAATCCAGTGCCTTCGTACTATGCTACATCCCCATCCTTTTTCAGAAAAATTTTTTTGAGTCAGGATCTTACTTAGTTGCCTAAGCTGGGCTTGAACTTGTAATCCTCCAGCCTGGGCTACATGGTGAGTTCAAGGCTAGCTTAGGCTAAATATCAAGACCCTGTCTCAAAAAATTCCAAAACAAAAATCCCACAGGCTCAGGTTTTCTGTTTTCTTTTGGGTTTTGGTGCTAGGGATTGAAACCAGGGGCCCGGTCCTGAACCCAGAGTGTTCAGTTTTAAATGAATGTGGTGACGTAAGAGCAGCATCTTTCCCGCAGGCTTGTGAAAGAAGGCTTTCAGGTTATTTGTATAGCCTGACTGAGATGTAATTCACACTGTAAACTGCACCTTTTTAAAGTATGTAGTCGAAGCTAGATGATGTGACATACTCCTGTAATCCCAGCACTCTGGGGACTGAGGCAGGAGGATCCTTGTGAGTTCGAAACCAGCCTGGGCTACAGAGTCAGCTGAAGGCAGTCTGAACTGCGTAGTGAGACCCATCTCAAAAGGAAAAGCTCTGAGCCTTAGCCGACAGTCTTCCCTGGCCTCCGCCCCTGCCTCCTTCTCCACTTCTTTTCTGTGGCGCAGCGTACTTGGGACATTTCACATGAGGGAAGCCGCTTGGACATGCAGCGCTTTATGCCTGGCCTCTTCGCAGCACTGGTTTTTATTTTTTAATTTTAAAAATATGTGTGTGTGTAAGCTACACCCCAATCCTTTTTCAAAAAACATTTTATTTTGAGACAGGATCTCACAAAGTTGTTTAAGCTGGTCTTGAACTTGTGATCCTCCTGCCTCAGCCCTCCAGACTGCTGCGATGATAGGTGTGCGCTACCATGCCTGGCTCCCACAGCAGTGTTGTTGAAGTTCACCCTTACCAGCAGTAATCACTTCACTAATTTTATTACCAAAGACTTCCACCCTGTAGGCTTAAGCCACGTCTTGTTTATCCAGCGCTGATTGACGTCTGGATTGTTTTCACTCTCTATACAAGTTTTTGTGTAAACAAATGTTTTCATTTGTCTCAGGGAAACACTTTTTTTTTTTTTGGTGTGAGGAACTGAGCTCAGGAAGGGTGTGGTGCTTGCCAGGCAGGCACTGTGCCCCTGAGCTATCTCTCTGGCCCGCATCTAGTATTTAACACTGTTTCTCTTTGCAGAGAATCTGCTGGCCACGTGGAAGCAGGTGGGGCTGGAACTGAAGCCACATTCCTCCGCCGAGTGCAACTTCTGCCGAAGGCCACTGCACTTTGAAGTGATGAGCGAACGGGAGCGAGCCTACTTCTCCGGCATGAGCAAGCTGGTGTCGGCTCAGGCCTGAGTGGGGCCTCAGGTGTTCCACCTACCCACAGGCCACTTCCTACCCACACAGTCTGCACAGTATCTTTATATGTGAATTAAATTATATTAAATCTTAAACCTATAGTAAAAATATAACCCTGAAAATAAATTCTTGTTTAATAGGTGATAGGTGAGCTATCAAATTCTTGCTGATAGGTGTTTCTGCAGTTGGCTACTGAATCACAAAGTAACCCGAGTCCTGTCTGTTATAAAGGTGTGTAGACTGTAGTGGCCGCTGAGCCCCCGCCTCTGCTTGAACCTGACCACCTGCTAAGGCCCCGTACCCGGGGGTGACCCAGCGGTACCTCGGCAGCCCAGCTGTTCTGCTTGTTTGTTTGTTTCTTTCTTTTATTTATTTTATGGCTGGTTCAGCCTGCCCTGGTGGTGGGGCTGGCGCAGCATGTGGTGCCGGAGATCGAACCGCAGTCCCTGCAGTTGCCTGAGCTTTCCTAAGCAGGCGCTTTTAGACCACTGGACCATCTTTCCAGCCCACAGCTGTTCTGAAAGCAGCCAATTTCACTAACATTTCTGCCTCAATTCAACCCAGCAACCCTGCAGCGGCAGCCTGTGCCCTCGGCCACAGCCCTGGCCTCATTCTGCCCACTGCATTTCCAGCTGAGGGACGTGCTCACTTGCACCACCCCAGTCCTCCAGCCCCTCACTCCCCTGACCTCTTGTCCTGTCCTCTCCAACAAAAGTGGTCACTAGTGCACACCTGTGATCCCAGCCTCTGCGAAACTGAGTCCAGCTGGGTAACAGTGACTTAGGGCTGGGGATATGGCTTGGGCAGAAGCCCTGGATTCAGTCCCAGTCCTGGGGAGAAAAAGCAGGAGAGTTTGAGTATGTCCTTCTTAACTGCACGCGTATTCGGGTCCCATTGCTTCTTGCCTGTTCTGCATCTGTCCCTCGTCCCATCCTCATTGGCCTGCAGCAGGCTTTTTTTGTTGTTGTTGTTTTTTGTCTTTTTGAGACAGGGTCTCGCTATGCAGTTCAGGCTGGCCATGAGCTCACTTTTGTAGCCCAGGCTGGTCTTGAACTCACGCTGGTCCTCCTGCCTCAGCCTCCCAAGTGCTGGGATCACAGGCGTGCACCCCATGCTCTGCAGCAGCAGGCTTTGTCATCATCTACTGATGCCACCATGTGCTGCCCCTAGCTCTTGTAGCCTCGCAGCCGTAGCCCTGGGTGCTATATGCACACCATGCCCAGGCCTGCATGGGTAGGTGGTGCTATCTAGGTCTGCTGACCCCTCCCTGCCTGTGCCTCACCCACACTGACCTGGTCATCTCTGCCAGCACATCCGGGTCCCTCAGGCAGAAGCAGACTGACCTCCCCACACAGCAAGTCCTCAACATCAAAGGCCAGGCCACATCTTACCTCTTCTGCTGTTGCAACTGCCCTGACCCCAGCAGCAGCCTGAGATCCTGTCCC
>PVKN010029910.1:0-12874 GCA_004027915.1 Capromys pilorides
TAACTGAGAATAATTCAATTTTAGTGTCTGATTTGGGACAAAGTGAAGCAGGCTACAATTCCACTGAATGACCAGTTGATTTTTTGTTCTTGGCTTATGATAATACCATTTCATTAACTTTCCTTACTCCACATTTACTCCTGTATGGAAGGGGATGGATAGCTATCTCAGTGACCCAAGTGAGGACCTTATAATGTGCTTTCCATCCAGCCTTTGATGATTAGGATATTGATTTTCAAGTTTACTCTCACTTCTCTTAATTTTGATACTAGTAAAAGTCTCTTGCACAACATTAAAAAATGTGCTTTTTCTTTAAAGTCTCACCAACAATCTGTAGAAGAAGGGAGGGGGAGAGACTGCACTTACATAGATATTGGTGTTGATTTGTAGAATACTTAAGCTATGCCATTCATAACTGCCATAATTCAGCACCAAGATTTATGTATAGATCACATAATTTTCATTGAGTGATTTTTAGAGACATTTATAAATTAATGCTCTAGATTCTCAACTTCCCTGCTTGACCAAGACAGTGGTGACCACAGTCCAGAGCATGCTTTTCTGACCATCACGATTTATGGGAAGTCTCCCCATTAATCATGAAGGGTCCAGGTTCTGCCTTGAGCCCACTCATTGTCTCCCCAAATAGGAACCACTGTTGAAGTAACCAATAAACCAGTTTGTGCAGAAATTCTGAACTCAGGCCCAAGCTCAAAAGCACGTCAAAGTATCCAAATGTAACCTTTGACCACAGAAAACTCATAACCTCTTCTCCACATGGTTTGCCTCCCATGGATACAATTATAACAGAGTGGATGTGGTTAAGGACAGAGGCAGTTGCCCCAGAGGATGTGGATCATTAGGAGCTGTGGGGGGGTAGGGGTTCAGTCCCTGGGTCTGCTTGCTGGCCCAGCCCCTGGGGCACATTAGATGGCTATTGAGACTGGGCATGGTGGGGCACAACTATAATTCCAGCTCTTGGGAGGCTGTAAACAGGCAGATCACTATGAGTCTGACCTAGTAGTGAGACCAGGAACACTCTGTAGACCCTTCCCTAAAATAAAAAAAGATCACCCAAAGGAGTCCTTGAGGATGGGCTCCACTGTTGCCATCCCTCGAAGCTCATACCATTGCCTTGGAGGTACAAGCTGCTCCTCAGTGAGCAAAGGCTTACCGCTTCCACAAGTTTGCTCTTTGGTATCTGTGTGACTAACCTGATTCTTTGCATTGCATCACAGGACCTGGAGACTTGGGGTACCAGCAGGAACTTTCCTGAGCTCACAGATACCTGAGCTCCTGAGAGAGAGGTAGAAATGTGTGATGTCTAAGGAGAAAAAATTGATTCAACACACTCACTTTTAACAATAATCCAAATTATCACCAAGACTGAAAGAGCCCCACTGTTGTTATAGTTCTAAATTTACCAAATTCTTCATGTTCTATCTCCAAAGATATCTATCATAGCAGGAGGCAAAAACCTGTTCTTTCTGTCTGTTCTCCAGCCATCCTTAGCCTTCTGTGTCTCTTATACATGTATTTATCTCCCTCATTCCCATTCCCCAAATCCATCACAAGCTGCTAGAAGCCCTTGAGTAACTCGTGAAAATCTCGTGAAAAGAGGTGAACAGCTTACCCGTTTCATAAACATTCAAAGAGAATCTTGGTTAGAGCTCAACTGGGATTCACAGCTACATTAAGTTTGAAAGTGGAGGGGTTTTCATGAAACAGTCATTCCTTTGAATGGTTCTTTAAGGCTGTATGAATCTAACACAGGAAAAATTAAGAAAATATAATGACAAGTGATTCTTTAAAAAAAATCAGAGGTGTGTTCATCATTTCAAAGGAATGTTCAATGAATTCAAAGACGCTGAATGGATTCTCCCTCCTTGTCTGTGGTGGAATTAGTTCTTCAGAGAATCCTCTTTGATCAAAGGAACGCACATTGCATTTATCTCTCAGAGAGTGAACATGTTCTTCCAAGTGTACAATTCCCTTTTGATGCGGGCTTTAAAATTTATAGAACTTCTTGAGAAGCAGGACTCAGTGAAGGCAAGGGTATCTGCATAACTGAGTATCAGTGGGAAAAACAATACATTTTCCTTTAATAATTTTCAATTATGCCACTGAAATCCAGGAGGTGTGTTTTAAGATATTCTCTTAAACAAAATCTCACCACCAAATGAACATGTTGGAAGAATTCAGAAGTAGAAGTAAAGATGTTTTCTATTCTGGTGTGCTTTCAGGGACTTCAGGCTTTTTCGCCCATGGAAGGGATGTCTGCTTCATTATTTCAGATCAGCCTCTTCTAAATCCTTAAAGTAAAGACACTCCCATTAGTTGTTGCCACAAGCTTCTGATTCTTTTTCTCTTCAAAGTGCTTGTGACACTCAGAAACTAGAAGTTAATTTACATTCTGAGTTTTTAATTTCTGTCACATTAACTGAATCTTATCAATTTTGCCTATTTTAAGCAATATCTGACACAACCTAGGCACTCAATAAAGTTATATAGGGCCTGCCTGATAGCTCAGCAGACTAAAGCACCTGCTTAGGCAAAGCTCAACGGCCAGGGCTCGATACCTGGGGTCCTGTGCTGGTCCAGCCCCCAGGGTGCGCAGAGAAGGTGATTGAGATTATGCCTGGTGATGCATGTCTATAATTCCAGCACTGGGAGGCTGAAACAAGAAGAATTACTATGAGTCTGATCTACATAGTGAGACCTTGTAGAGCCTGTCCTAAGTACATTAAAAATAAATAAAAAATAAAGTTACATAAATTGAATCGATGAAGACTATTCCCAAATTCAGCATTAAAGTCCAGAGTTATACTTCAGACACTGTGCTTTCTTGAGGTGTTTGTGTTCCAGCCATGGTTTTCCACAACAAGAAGCCTTCATCTTCCTTGGCACTTTCCATCTCCAGGTCCATGTTTGGGTCCATGTGGACACTGACTAAGACAATGCTCCTCCTTAATAAAGAACAATTTACCTTTTCTCTGCAGGAAAATAGGTGGAATCTCCCCTGTCAGTCTCCCCAGCAAGGACCCTGATCCATGACACACACAGCATCTATCTGCACTTCCACATGAGCTGCAATTTTAACCATTATTGACACTGCCTATAGGTGTATTTCAACAATCATGAAGCTATAACTCGCCACTATCTTAGCCTGTAACTGAAATCAAAGTCAAAATATACTTCTTGGATGATATTACAGGATACAGCTACTGCATCTGTGAAAATGTAAAATGAAATGGAGAATTAAGGATTAAGATTTATCATTTCTTACAGATTTTTGTCTTTAATTTTCTTGCAAAAATAAGAGATGTTATTAGCAGTACTATAATTACTACCATTTTCCATATGAAAAAAGAAATCAATTTATGCAGTTTTTATTAGAATTAATATTCAAGCCCAGCATGGATGCAATGAGAACAGAGCCCAGGCTCTGCTATTTTCAAATAGTGTCTTGCTAGGACTGAATCTAATTTTGACTATGTTAATGTGACAGTGACTATAAAGGAGGTGGACTTTTATTGTTGGTGCTGCCTAATCTCTGAACAATTGTTTTGCTGATCACTAATAAATGAAAAGAATAAACTATATCAATGGTCTTACAGTCCTGATCTTTAAAATGTGGTTCTAGACCAATAGCATATGTATTTTCCACGAACTTGTTGTGAGATCGCTATTCATTGTCTGCCACAATTTCACAACTGTGGCCTGTGCAAGTGTTCCAAGTGCCCACAGAGCTTGCTGATTTGGGTCGCTACCATCCTCAATGATGATATGATATGACCACAAATTCACTTTAAAGCCAATATAGAACACATCCCAACCTCTTGCTGGCAAGTACAAGGGACCCTCTGAATTGCACGAAATAGATCAGGGAGCAAAACAAGACGTTATAAGCAGTGGAGCCATACATGCTTGCAGAGCTCAAGATGCAGTGTCAGCAAAGCATCATACATACCGCAGTAGCAGGCAAGGAAATGTCTAGCGGCACAGGGGAGAAAAGAGTGTGTTCCATTATGTGGGCATTCCCTTGATTCTGTGGTTATAATTTACTGTCCTTATCCTATAAATAAAAATCTAGGAACTTGTGTTGTGTCTTCTTCCCTTGCATAGAAGACAAAGGGATGGAATTCGAGGTTGGATATATGCTAATCCAACACTCATGCTCTTTCTGCTTGCCAGACAGTATTTCCTGGTAATGGCCACCAATGGGACCCAAAATAGCAAACTAGCAAGGGAGAAATGCCTCTAATAACCTGCTAGAATTCCATTTGCTGCCTGTAATCTGCATTTACAGGTTGCCTTAGCTCTGTGTCTTGTGCCCCTGCACGGTATGCACTTCCTAAAGCATAGATTTCCTTAGTACAAAGGTGAAAACTAAGGCCTAGTTTCAGGAAACAACCCTGGTACCAGATAGCTACTCAGGTAGATACATACTCTGGTATGAATAGGAGACAAGTCTTTGTGCCAAGAAATTATTCTCTTATGCACATAGAGGTTACCCACTCCCTAGCTTTTTGACAATATGTGAAAAAATAAAATGAATGCAATTTACTGTAATATTCACGTTTTTTTTTAATTTGGAGTGCTTCAATTCTAGCAATCAATTGTATATTTTTCATAGAGACTGAAGATCACATTAGATTCATTTTTCATTTTGCTTATTTCCTATGCCTGGGGTATGATAGCTGTGTGAACTCAGAACAGCTTTTAATTAGAAAGCTGAAAAGGGCATTTAAAGGAGTGAATGGTACACAGTCAAAATTGTATTCTATTTTTTAATTTATTATTATTATAATAGCTATAATTGCATTTTAAATATTTGATTTAACTCAAAATAAATAAACACACATAGATCCCCTCCTTGGTTGAGGTGTGAGTCAAAGTAAAGCTAAGTTTGTGCTTGTGTTCCTGTGTTAAACCTTCAGATGAGCCAAGATACCTGCGAGCTCTTTTATTTAAGGAACATGACATGTTTTTCTTCTCTGCACTTTTCTCATCTTTCAATTGGAAGGAGGAGTATTAGATAATATTAGATAATTTTTACAGATCCTAGAGAACACTGCATGATCTCAACTATTTGTACCCAATGCAGTAGGCGTAACCTGAATCACTTAGTGAGTACACAAGCATAGCCTGAGGGAACTTGGCAATGCGAAAGTCCTGGGTCTACGGGTGGTTCCACAGACTCATGCTTGTTGTGATTCACACACCAGCAATAGCACATACATGAAGAAGTTGCTTTGAAGCTGCCAGAATCTGCAGAGGGTCAGTGAAGTGTGTTAACATCACTGGCCTGGACTTGATCCTGTCTTAGAGTTGTGCAAGATAACAACAACAGCCAAGAGCAACAGGTATGGGATACGTGGACTGTCTGGGTATGAGTTCATACAGCTGAACAAGGGGCTACAATTACCCAGCAGCAAAACATTACAAAGGATAAATGGTAGGGCTGGGGAAACAGCTCCGTGGTACAAGTGCCTGCATGAAAAGTGCAAGGTCATGAGTTTGAACCCCAGTCCCACAAAAAAACAAGGATAAATGGTGTGCGAAATTGATGTCTCATGCATGTGTGGCCATAAGAACTACGTGGGAATTCTGTAATTTATACTTAATTTTATTGTGCATCTAAAATTGCATTAAAAATGAGTTCTATTCAAATAAATACATGAGTAAGCACATAACTAAGCAGCAATAACAAAAACTGATGTGACTGAGCTGGGAAGAAGTGCTCAAGTCACTTTCTGCATTATCCTCTTTTCTTTTTCTTTCTTTCTTTCTTTTTTTTTTTTTTTTTTTTTTTCACCATACCGGGGATTGAACTCAGGATCTTGTGCTTGCCAGGCAAATGCTTATGCTACTCAGCTATCTCCCCAGCCCCTAATCCTCTTGATTTTGTCTGATTATCTTCCTTGTAGTTTTATTTAAATAAATCTCATTGGTAATTCCAATCTATGTAGTTCATAGTTTCCGTTCTTTACAATGAAAGATGGTAGCATTTATAGTGCTTATCAACTTTAAGGGCACATGGTATTTGCATATCTTTTATAATTCTCTCTCAGAAATCAATGGCAACTTTGATCTGCTATTTTATAGAGATTCAATTTCATTGATTCTCACTTGATATGCAAATGTTTTTAATAATATCTTTAGCTTCATATATGCTTTTTTTAGGTTATGCAATGGTCTACCAAATCAAATAACTATAGTAAGCCTTTGGAAATCATGGGTAAAATACTCAAGGGTGGAAATAGGCACCCCAAAGGAACTTCTACCCATGAGATTTGGGCTCCCTGGATTTACTGCACAGTAGCTGGTGGTGGGATCACAGCAATGATGATTCTGATGTGATGGCAAAGCTGGATTACAATCATCATTGAGTGTAACCTAATTCAGTGGTCAGGTTCAGTGTTGGACCTACAAAATTGGAATGAGTTCTCATCCAAGTGTGCCAGTGGCCAAAAACACGGGAAGAAGTAAGTTTGTGAATCAAAGGACCACTGTGTCTGAGATGTTCTGGGGATCATCAGTGCAACAGTCTCACTTATCCTTCCAGCTTTAATCTCTGCACACTCCCTGTTTACCCACTCCTACCCTACCTCCTGGTGATGCTTTGTCTTCTGGTCTGGTCTAGTCTCAAACATGTTTCATTGCTCCTAGTTTGATAAAAAGTGCACTAGTCTGAAAGACATGAAGTCCCTAATATTGGTAGACATGAAGGAAATGACAGCTTGGCACAATAGAAAAGCACCTGCTATCTCATCATGTGCGTTTCAGTAGTTAATGTTTATGTGAGACATTCCATGCACCAGGTACTGTTCTAATCACTTGTAGGTATTAATTCTTTAGTCTTTAGAACCCATTGGTGCAACAGGAATCTTTAGTGCTCACCTGAGAAACATGTATTTCACTGTTTACCTGTTAAAGAGCTCACCTATGAAGTGGACATCACATTCATTTTACAAATGCAGAAAAAGAGAGGCAGGGTAAAGAACTTGTCAAGTTTATGCATCAAATATGCATCATGGTGGAGATTTGAACAACTGCCAACTGGATTGACAGACAGCATTTAATCTCCCCACTCTATTACCCTCACTATATTATTTTCTTTAAATACAAAAATAGAAAGCAGATACGTCATATATTTTTATATTAAAAGCAATTAAATTCATTCCAGTACAATATTATTCCCTGTTATCTTAGAAATGATCAATATATTCAATGTATCATTTTAAAACAATACTAAATATCTGTGTAATTTCTAATATTTTTATTAGCAATACATCTATTTAATTATTAGGGATAAATGAAGAATTTGCATTTACTTTGATCCCTAACTTGGATAAAACATGGAGTGAGAAATTTGACAAATGTTGAAACATTTCTGTTGTGCCGATGTCCAGAGGGGGCCTGAGCAACACTGAGTGAAAGCATGAAAATTGATTTCTCCAGCTTTCATCAACAGAAAGAGCTCCGAGGAGCAGTGTGCGAAAGCAAAGGATAGAAAGGAATGTATCGCGCTGTAATCAATATTTCTAGCTTAGGGGATGTGATTGCAATTTTCTCCTATATCTTAAGTGCATTTTCCTATAGTGAGATAAAATTAACAAGTTAAAAATTTCAAACATATGTGAACATTGCCATACGTTACAAAGAAAGAAATTGGGGCACATAATGCACCACACTGATGTGGGAGAAGACAGGAGGCCCTCAGATACACGTGGGGCGTGTCTGAGCCCAGAAGGTCCAGCAAGGCCAAAGCATCTGCTCTCCAGTCCATGCAGATTTCCAGCCAGGCTGGTTCCAAGTAGGTCACTCTGCTTCACAGAAACAGGGCTGAATGTGGAAAGGATGCAGAAGGACTAACCATGCCTCTGCTTGGCTTGCTCCTGGTTGTATCACCCCATGCTCTGAGCCCATTTTGGGGAAACTGGAACTTCTGTCTAATTTTTTCTTGATATCATAGGAATTAGAAGACTAGTAATTATAATTAAGTATTATTTTGGTTTATTTTTATTTAAGTCCAAAGGATATTTTTGAACTTTCATTTTATCTTTTATCAAATTGGATAAATGGGAAAATATGTCTTAAAATATGATTAAAGTTCTCCTTATTATACATGCAGGGAGTTGGTGTCTCTCTGGATTTATCTTCTAGTTCTCTCTCCTATTAAGAAGGAGATAAATGTGTAGATACTTGAGGTTCTTTCAAATACATTGTAACTATCATGCACTGTCATAATGTGGAACTACAAAAATGAATTAATAGGAAAAAATTTTCTCCAGCACTTGGTAATCTTTCCATTTGTCTGTGAATATTGTGACTGGACATGTGAAACAGGCAGGAAAATCAGAGCTGTCCTTATTGATGCACCTGTTCTATCTTTAGCTTCCTATTTTACCTTTCCTTCCTAGAGTGCACCTTGTCAGCATCCGGTTCTGCACTGTCACCTTGTTACCTTGTTCTGGGATCCACACGATGAGCTCTGATGCATGCTGTCTCTAGAAGTAGACCTGACCTCCAGACAAGAGTGAGAAGAGAGGAGAAATGAGCATGGTGCTATTTGAAACAGGTTCCCTTCCATCGATGTTAGTTTAACGCATGCTGCTAAATCAGTACTACTATTAAAATAATGCAAACCCCATTTGTGCAAAAGCATCATATTTTAATGAATTGTAAATGATGTACTTGACCCTAAAGAAAGACTGAGTAACAATGAGATGTAATCTGTGTCTGACCAAACTACCTATTTCTACATTAATTGATGGAAATTTTCATTACTTTGAGTGTCTTAGGATAGAATTGATTTAATTTCTAATCAAGGGAGCCTGTCAGAACCTTAAAATATAGGCTTACGCAGGAGCCTATTGTTCATGGAGCAATTGTTCAAGGTCTGCACTGCCATTAATTAGCACTTTCTCAATGAGGTGAAGATTGGAGAAAAATCTTATGCTATCTCCTGTACTTTTCCTGGGAGCTGAAAACATACTCTTTAAACAAGGGCATGTGCAATAAAGTGTGCTTTATTTCCTTGGAAAAGTGACAGGTCCTGAAAAGACTTGAGGAGCTTTTGCGCTTAGGAAGAAACTTCAGGAACATGGAGTGGCTCTTCGGTGTGTAGCAAATGTCATGTAACGCCATGGGAAAGGAACATTTTTGAGGTCAAAATGATTAAATGTAAGCAATTTCTTGTGGCTCAAGCTATGATGGTTGGATGTCATAAATTCAATTTTATTAATTATTTCCTCCTTACCTTGATGCTCTGTGCTTCAGCATAAAGCTTTTCTTTCCCTTCTTTATACATTTTCCTTTTTTCTTTTACAAAATGTGTTGTTTGAGAAGGTGAAAACAGTTTTAAACAATGGTCTAGGTTTCTAATCTAGACAAAAGGGCTCTGAATGCACTAATTATTCTTAAACATTCAACAAGTCTGTCTAGATGAGGCACACGGGTCCTGCAGTGCAGCACATACAGAAGATGAGACAACAAAGAACCTAACAAAGATTACCCACTGTAATGCAGGAAAAGTCGTCACGTTACTAAGCACACACAGTTTCTTGTCTCCACTTCACTTTCTTTGACGACTTATTGACTCAGCAACCATCGTTTAATCTCATATGCATACATGTCTGTTCAATCTTTTCCTTTACCTTCTAAGATTTTGCATACCTAGAAGTATGCAAACAAATTTTAAAGCACATCTTTACATACTGTGCATTTTGGGAAAGCGATGTTGACAATGCAGTCATGACCCCCTAAGGATGCCTGCATCCTCTCTCTAGAACAGCTATTTTATTACGGTAGGTATAGAAAGGTAATCAGATAAAGACCTTTTGAATGGGAGACTATTCTCCATTATTTGGATAGAGGAATGCAATCACAGTGATCCCTGTATCAATGACATTAAACAATGAGAGGATTAGATTGTTAAACGAGATGTAGCCAAGATGCATCTGATAATTTGAAAAATTCTCAGACTAATCAGGTTGCAAAAGTTACTAAAATTTCAGACTTTCACCACCAGGAATCTGTGCTCTAAAAAGGCTGTGGCTGGGCAACCTTTCCCCAGTGCCTCAGTTTCATTCTGAAGAAAAAACTCACTATATCAGGTATTAGTATATTCTGCTCTAGCAAAGGGAACTGTTTCTTTATTTCACCAAAATAACACTCTCTGGAACAATGCTCTTCGTGATAGCTCCTTTCCTCAGAGATTTGTTCAAGTGTTTGTTCAGCTTGTAGCATGTTATCTTCCTATTTCAAAAGAAAAAATGTTGTCTCTCCTTGGGTTCAATCAATCAGTTTTGTAGGCTACTTCCTTCTAAACTACTTTATGAGCAGAAGATTATTTTTAAGTCTGCCACATTTTAGTTTGGACTCATAATTACTTTGGTAATAATAGTTTTCCCAAAAGTTCTGATCTGATTGTTTCCCATATGTTCATGACTCTAAAAACCACACCAAAGATTTATTCCTAGTCATAAGCTTCAAGTCTGATTTGCTTTGTGTTCAAATTAACAGCTCCTATTTTAAAGGTAGAAATGCAGACTTACTATGATGATGGCCAAGGGCTGAACTGTGATGAGCATGGACGTCTAAAGGCATTGGGATTCAGATTTCTCAGTGTTTGGAATCAAAAACAAATTGGTGTTTTCAAGTTTGAATCTGAAAATTGTTATACATTAGTCTCCCTTTCACAGCTGCCTTGGACGCTAGTTAAATTTTGCTTAATACTTTCCTGAAAAGGTCAGTAGCCATCAAAATACTACAAACACTTTGCTTTTTCAGTATTTTCCCCAGACCACTTACTGGGGGGATCTTTCGCCTACCTCATTCAATTGCAGACAAAACCTTCACAAGATGGTTTGGCTATCCCAGTCACACATTCTATTTCAAGGATCCAGCATAAGTTTTCTGCTCACCAAGAAGACAGAGTTGCACAAGGGTCTTATTAAGACAAAACGATGCTGTGAGTCCTCCCTCCTGGGCAGGTGAAGGAGATGCAGGCCTATGCAGAAAGCAAAGTGGAACACATATGGTATGAGGTCCTCAATGATCAAGCTGCTTGATCAGCAGCTCCTCCTAAAGCAAAGTTGAAGGCTCAGATACCCTGATTCATTTATTTCAAACATCTTCAATACTTGGCTGCTACCACTGTCCTGGAGTTAAGTCTCAGGATAAGAATCATGTGAATAAGGAGGAAAATGGCAATGGAATATTTTCCAGCCATGTCTGAAAGTTGTACAGCAGATAATCACCCATATTTGATGGGACATATCTCAGTCATGACCCACCTAACAGCGTGCAGAGAAACGAAATGCTGTCTGATAAGTATGGTCGGCATTGCCTGAAACTCCACGTCCAGTGTTTCCACATGAGTAAGTGGTCTTATCCTTTGTAGACTATGCATTCCCACGACTTCCAAGTGAACTGAGCCTGATTTATTATGTAAGTCTCATTTGGGTGATATTTTGGCATTTACATATCTCTTTGGAATTGTTAGTGCCTTTTATAAAAAGAAAGCATGATACATTCATATATAGTTAAATGCATTCATATGTAGTTAAAAGTTAATGCATTTTTAGTGTTTCCTTTATTCAAAAATACTATCTAATGCTTTGGCTAGCTTTCTCTAATGAAATTTTACTACCTTGATAATTTTACAAACAAATTCACATTAGTTACATTTAGCATAGCCAGTGGAAGAAGTAGTTTTATTCATACTTTGTTTTAAAAAATATTGTAATAGTGCTTTTAATCATGTTTTAATAGCTGATTTAATCATGCCATCTTTTCTTTCTTTTTTTGGCACTGAAGATTGAGCTCAGGACCTTGCACTTGCCAAACAAGCTTTCATGCAACTGAGCTTTCTCCTCGGCCCAATCATTCCATCCTTTATCAGCTTTCTGTTCTCTCTCTTGTTTAATATTAAATCTCCATGTTATATGTTCAAACACACACACAGTTACCTTATGTAACAGATTATGCACTGTTTTCTTGTCTCTTATTATTTGCACGTTAAAAACTTATGTGAGGGCATAGGACTGCCTTGTGATTCTCCACTTCCCAATTTTCTATCACTTCATCAACAACACAGAGATTTGAATCAAAGCCAAGAAAACTAGCCCATGAAACTAAATTATCTAACATGTATCTGTCCACTGAAAACATAGCATGACACATGCATTGAAAAGATAGGCTCTAGGGCTGATCAAATAGCTCAGAAGATTAAAGCACCTACAAGTAGGTGCAGGGGCCAGGGGTTTGATCCCTGGGCCTGCTGTGCCAGCCCCTCCCTGGGATGCATTGAGATGGCAATTGAGCCTGGGCCTGTAATCCCAGCTCTTGGGAGGCTGTAAATAGGTAGATCTCTATGAGTCTGATCTAGTAGTGAGACCCTGAACACCCTGTAGTCCCTTCCCTAAAATACAAAAAAAAAAAAAAAAAAAAAAAAAAAAAAAAAAAAAAAAAAAAAAAAAAAAAAAAAAAAAAAAAAAAAGAAGAAGAAAAAGAAAGAAAGAAAGAAAGAAAGAAAAGCTCAGCTCTTTGTTGTTTATAAGAAAAATACTTAAATATAAAGGAAAATTTGGAAAACGATAAAGGACGGCCACTGAGAAGCAAAGTGGAGGGAAACTGTTGCATCCATATTAATATCAGACAAAGCAGATGCACAGGAGGTAGTATTGCTGCATACATAGCATGATCAATTAAGGGTAAATGTGTCAATAATTTTAAGAAAACAAGTAATGATGAAAGTGTTTAATTTCAATTGCACATGTCCTAAATGAATATAAGAAATAGAGACAAACAAATCTAAAGGACACTGCAAAGAAATGTACAATTATGGAGAAATTTTAACATGTTT
>PVKN010029911.1:0-12336 GCA_004027915.1 Capromys pilorides
GATGGATGAATGGATAAGTGAATGGATGGGTAAATTGTCAATGGGTGGAATGGGTGGATGGCTGATGGGTAGGTGGGTGGATGGATAAGTCTGTGTGATTGACAATAAAAAGCATATAGTGAATAGCTGGTGGGTGACATGAATAGTTGGGTGGACGAGTTTTTGGTGAATGGATGATGGAAACCTTATCTACTGGGTGGTGTTTTGGGATAGCGCGTGAGTGTGCATGAGTTGATGGAGAGTGCTGGCTAGAAGGGAAGGTGCATGGTGGGGGCGTAGCCCAAGATTGGCAGCAGAACTGATGAATGGCCAGGGCTGTCCCATTCTCAGGACACAAGACTAGGCCCAGTGCTACTTGAAGGAAAGGGATAACCCTGCACCTAGGACCCCAGGAGAGGTGGATCCAAGGCCAATGTTTTAGAAACCCCTTGTTTTCATGGATTTCTTTCTTTAAAAGGGATGCCCCAGGCAGCCGTGCCTGAACTTCCTGTGAACCAGCATGACCCCTCCCTCTACCCCACATTATGCTAAACCAGAGTTCCTCCAACGTAACACCAAAACAAACATCTGGGAACTGAAAACAGTGGTTCTCTAGGAAAACTGTGTGCCTGTTGTCCTGCTCCTTCTGGCAGATTCCCCAGGGGTCAGGTCAGAGACCTGTTGACCCATTTGTGGGTGGAATTAGGCCTAGGTCACTGCTGGGCTCTTGCTATAAAATGGGACATGAGGATCTTGGGATCCTGCCAGGATAGTGACCTCATCACATCCACGCCCTAGCACTTGGCATGTGTCTGTGCATAGTAGGTGAGTGCCCACCACCACATGGCAAGACCCGTGCACACAGAGAAGCTTGAGTCCCAGCTCCCCCTTTTACTGGCTGTGTGACCCAGGGCAAGTTACTTTGTCTGAGCTACAGGTTGTGTTCCATGGAATGCAGATCATAATACGAGCCTGGTGGGATCCCTGCAAGAATTCAGCAAGACGGAGTCTGTAAACCATGTGGCCCAAAGTCCACACATACCAGGTACACCCAGGAGGCGGGGCTCCAGCTCACCTGTAAGTGACTGAGCCCCCTACACATGGTCCAGCCTCCAGCCAGGAGCGTGGGAACTTCCTACTGCTCTGTTTGTCTTGGGTTGCTCTGGAGTGGCTGCCACCCTCTGTCAGCTCAGTGTGAAAGGGAGGAATTGTTCTTGTGACCTCTGCTTCCTTTGTCAAAGGTGACTTGGGCCCTGAGACAGAAGGGCAGTTCTCTTCCTGAGGGCCAGGCCAGCAGGATCACCCACCCTTCCAGAACTTGCAAGAGTTCACCTGTGCTGGGGGACCCTACAGCCTCCTCCCTACTCCCCAGCAGCCAGGCAGGGCTCCTCCTACATCCCACAAATTTCTCAGCATTTACCTAGTCCTCATTCTGCTCCATGACAGAAGCTCCTAGTACAGACCCCAACTCAGGATCAGGGTCTCTGCTCGGGCAAGCTCCCCACCCAAGTGAGGTCCCCGTGCAGCCAGGGCAAGGTGCCCTTCTCTCCACCAGACTGCACCCTGCCTTGGAGCCATGTTTGGAGAGGGCGTCTGGGTCTCTCTACCCAGGTAGAGACCCTTTTGCCACTAAGTTACATCACTTCTGTTCCATCTCCTCCATCTGCTGGTCATGGGGTCAAAGGTCAATTTTGCCATGCCTCCAGACCACCGCACACCTCCTCCGCTTCAGCAAGGCTAACAGCCTCAGGGTGTAACACTTTGGCCTGGCAGTGGCAAACTCTTCTGGAGACAGGTCATGTGGTGGCAGCCACATGTGGCACAGCTAGGGTTAAGGACAGCTTCAGATCAGAGGTTGCATTTCCGATTTGCCAAAAGATGCTGATTATTAATGATCATTGTTCTTTCCTTGTGGGGCATGAAGAAAGCAGGTTCAGTTCACAACTGGAAAAGCAGCAGGTCAAGGTTCCCAGAGTATGAAATGTCAGCCTCCTACAGCAATGACATTCACCCAGGAAGGCTAAAAATAGATGCAAAACCTCAGCCTGGAGCCTGCAGAGGCCGGTGGCCCGAGGTGAGCCAAGGCAGAGCACACTGGCCCAATGGGTCAATGCGGGGCCTCTACCTACATGTTCTTTAAAAGACGAAAATAAGGTAAACTTGAGCAGGGGCAGCATAGAAGGCCGTTGCTCCTTGAAGTACGACCTTATACGTAAAACTCAGGTGGAAAACAGTACAGAGCCACTGTGCAGGGAGATCCGGCCACGTGAAGGGCTTATGTTTGGACTACTCATCTTCTGAATAGCCAAGGATGTGCCAGGATATGCCAGGTTTTCATAGAGTGGCTGGGCAGCCTGGTGGAGACCAGCACAGCCCAACAGAGCTTTTGAAATGACAGAAATGCTTTGTGTCTGTTCTGTCCAACCCGATACCCAGTGACCACAGGGAATTATTGAACATCTGGAATGTGACCACAAATTGAACAATGAAATTGTTAACCGCATTTTATTTTAACTCAACGTAGACTTACGTGGCCATACTTAAGCTGTGGCTACAGCACTGGACACCATGGTTTTAGACCCACAGGAAAGAGAATGGTAATTGATTGGCTGAGTCTGCCAGGGACAGAGAGTGGAGAATGCAGCATGAGGGCTACTTCACTGATTGGCCAGCAATGCAGCTGGTCTAGCCTTAAAAAAGTGACTATGTGACCCCACAGCTTTAGCATTTAGGGAAAATGTCTGTGAAGTTTGGTAACAAGTGCTGCTCCTCAGGTCATGGTCTTTACTCGGCAGCAGAGGCCTCCTTCCATAGCAGCAAACCTGTCAGGTTCTATATTGCCAAAAACCCTCAGTCTACACCCCTATCAAAGCCACCAAGGGTATTCACCAACCATGCTTCTTTGGCCTTACACCCTTCCATCTCCACTTCTATTCCAGCACAGAGCGTGCCACCCCAAAGGCAAGGGCTCTCTCTATACACTCATGGTCCTGCCACCCAGAGCTGAGCACCTGACCAGGATACAGGAAGCCTATGTAGCTCTAGGAACTCCTGAGTGTATTTTCCCATTGTGCCCTTACAGTGATAAGTACTATTATCATTCCATTTTAAAGATGAGGGCACTAAGACTCAGAGAGGGAAAGGGTTTGGACAATGACAGGAAAGAAAATAAATCTAAGACTTAGACCTGGGTAGAGTAAACCTCCAGACCATGGCTGTGCTAAGAATGGGAGATAGGTCACAAGACACAAAGTCCATTGTTTCTCCCACAGTTCCCCTGCTAATTCAATAAATGTCATAAGGAAGTAGAGAAACAGATGAG
Source organism: Capromys pilorides (assembly GCA_004027915.1). Classification (NCBI taxonomy): domain Eukaryota; kingdom Metazoa; phylum Chordata; class Mammalia; order Rodentia; family Capromyidae; genus Capromys; species Capromys pilorides. The sequence continues at coordinate 3,302 of PVKN010029911.1, forward strand.
TGGGTAGAGAGATGGGTGAATGGGTGGGTGGGGTAGGTAGATGCATGATTGGATGGGTGGATAAGTGAGCATATGGATGGATGGATGGATGGATGGATGGATGGATGGATGGATGGATGGATGGTTAGGTGGGTGAATGGAGAAAAGGATAGATAGGTGAGTGTTGAGCAGAAGATGGATAAACAGGTAGATGTGAGACAGGAGATTAGAGCATGTTAAAGCTGTCTGAGGGAGTAGGTGTGACTTGTTATAAAATCCTAGGACATATGTGCAGAACAATTCTCACAGCCAGCCCTGCATTTCTAGTGAGTGCAGGGACTCATGAGAGAGACTTCTCGTGAGAACTCAAGCAGGTTTTTGATAGGTTAGCGAAGACCTAACATCAGCCTGATGAATGGATGACAGAAAAAGGATAGGTGCCATTGTTTCTGCCTCTGTGTTTGCCCCTTGCGTGGTGGCACACCTTTGCACTGTAAGCTGTACTTTTGTCCTTACTTTTGATTGGTCCAAACCCACTTTGGAGAGCCTGTTTTTTTTTTTTTTTTTCCCTAGCTTTAATAAAACTTTGCTAGCATTTGCATGTGTCTTAACCAACTCTTTGCTCAGGACAGAAAGAATCTAGAAACCATCCCCAGAAGGAGGCTACAGCACTCGAAGGGCAGGCATGCATGAATGAGAAGACAAGCAAACCTGGTGAACAGGGAGGGGAAAGTTCCCGTAGGAGGTGGATGAGATCGGTAATGGTGCACCTTCTCTTTCAGCCATTTTCAGGTGTATCAAAAACAAGGTCATGCAAAAAGAAATTTTTTGCAGCCTTGTTTTTAAAAAGATAAAGCCCTTGGTGGATAGATGGGTAGGTGAGTAAATGGATACTACTGAGTAAATGGATGGATGGATTAATGGACGGATGACCAGGTGGAGGGAGGTCAGCACAGAAGGCCTTTGCTCCTTAAATAAGACCTTATAGGTACTAATCAGGTGTATACAAAAACTGAGTCAGCTTGCATCTGGATAGATGGATACTTAGGTGAGAAGATGGATAGATGATGGATGGATGGATGGATGGATGGATGGATGGATGGATGGATAAAATATGCATGGGTGGGTGGATGAGTAGATAAATAGGTGGATAAAAGGATAGTGAATGGGTAGAGGATGGATGGATGGATAGATGGATATGTGGATGTGTAACTAGATGGATGAGTGGATAGGTGGGTGAGTGGGTGGGTGAAGAAAGAGTTGGATCAGTGAGTAGGGAGGTGGACAGTGGACTAATAGCTAGATGGATGAATGGAGGGAGGAAGGAACAGCGGATGAATGGATGGATTGGCCAGTGGCATGAGTGTGGATGGATGAAAGGAGGCAGGCATGCATGAAAGAGAAGACAAGCAAACCGGTGAGCAGGGAGGGAAAAGTCCCCACAGGGAGGTGGATGAGATAGATAATGGTCCACCTTCTCTTTTAACCATTTCCAGGTGTATCAAAAACCAGGTCATGCAAAAAGAAATTTTTTGCAGCCTTGTTTTCAAAGAGATAAAGCCCTTGGCAAGAGAAGCGTGCCAAGGAAGCCCTGGGCTGTGGGAGGGCCCGCTCCCTCCCCCTACTGCTGGCTCCCTGAGCTCCTCCCTGAGGCTGCTTTCCCATGGGAAGGCTGAGAAACAATAGCAAGTTCTTCTGAATGGGACTTGCCCGAGCCAAAGAGTAAACACAGTGAGCAAAGGGCAGACCAGAGGGTGTGTGGCTGCTGGGCGGGCATTACATAAGCAAGACTACCTGGGAGAGGCACTGAGCCAGGGGTCCTAACAAGCAGAGGGGAACCTGGAAACGGAGGAAGTGGGGGTGATGTGGGCAGGAAGTTTGTGCAGCTCCTGGACTCAGTGGGAACCGGAGCCAGGTCATCCAGGGAGGTAGAGCCCTGCTAGACATGGTAGGTACGGTCCTCTGCGTGGTCCTCTCACAGCACAGGGACTTTGCAGGTGATCATTTATTTTGATCTTCACAACACTGGAGTGGGTGGTAGAGTTTTGTTCCTTTCTGTAGAGGAGAAATGAAAATGAGACACAGTAAGGGGTGGCCAGGAACCAAGCTCACGTGACCAATGTAAGGAAGCAGGGGGTATAAGCTTGGCATAGCTCAGGTGCCCATGTGGCAAACCAAGCTGTATGGGCAGCTACCTGCTCTGTCTTCTATCTTCCCTCCCTCCCTTCTCCCCTTCTTCCCACCACCCTTCTGCCCCTTCCTTCCCTCTTTTTTTTCCTCTCTCCCTCTGTTCCATAGGATCCCAAATCTATCTATGTTTCCAATCATCTGTCCATCACTCATCCACCCACCACCTGCAGCAGGACCAAAAGAAGCACCCAGTCTTCACCAGGGGCGCCCACTGCATAGTAACAAGGCCTAGGGACTCCGGTTCACTGTCCTTTCTCCATACGCAGAGGAACATCACATCATTCTCTCTGTTAACCTCCAAGAAGAATTCCAAGCATCATCCATCCTGGCTCAGAGTGGGCTCTGAGAGGTGGACTAGGAGTGTCCTGCAAGCCTCTACTCTGGGACTCAGGCTGGGAAGTGCTCTGCAGAGCAGCAGCCTAGAACTTGCCTAGATAAGGGCCCAGGAGCCCAAGCAGAATCCTGGACCAGGGTCCCAGCCTGTCTGGGAACTCTGGGGTGAAGGGTGCTGGAAGGCCACCTGGGCCTGGGTTGAAGACTGTGCAGGGAGAGCAGCTGCTTCAGCATGGGGCAAGGCCAGAGGGCCAGTGCTACCTTCTCTGACCCTCAGGAGACCCCACACCCTCAACAGAGATGAGGGCACAACAGGATAATCTGTCAATGCTATGTCAAGCCCCTGGCAAGCCTGTTATTAGTGGTGGCCATTGTCACTGCAGCAGGTGGGGTTTTTGCATGGCACCCTGGACTGCCTGGGGCCTTCAGTGGCTCTTGGTCTAACTGGGTGTCACCCTCAGGGCCAAGCAGTGGTGTGAGTCACATCATGAAGGAGCCTGTCAGTCCTGCAGCACCAGGAGCTGCCAAGCACATGGTGCCATTATATAAACTGCCTACCTGCCACCACTAGCCACCCCAGGTTGCCACATAAACAGAGCCCTGTATTTACCTAGCCAGGGAGGGGACAGGTGGTCCAGTGGGTGGGGAGAGCCTCCGGCTCTGATCGCTGTCATGCTGTAAGTGTACACACATCCTGTGCCCAGTGCAGGCACCCCCCGGGGGCAGTAGGAGACTGAATCCTTACAGCTTCCAGGGCCTGGGTGTAGTTCAGGCTGAAGCAGCTCCCCTGGGTGGAGGTGGAGCTCCTTTGCAAGCAAGGGAGGCAGGGCCAGACCACACCACAGGAACAAGAACCTGACATCCATGGGGACCTCCCAGTGGCACAGGATGAACAAGTGGCATATGCACAGTCAGGGCATGGTGCCAAGGGCTGCAGGGGCACAGCAGGGCAGAGCCCTTCTGCAACAGTTGCCCTACTAGGGTGCTACATTTATTAAGACTTTACTGTGCATTTTTGTCTTTAATTCCCATAAGAACTCCAAGGTTCAGATTCTTGTTTGAAACAGGAAGAAGCTGAGGCACAGAGGTAATGACATCTCACGATCACACAACTAGTGAGATGGAAGAGTTGAGATTTGAACTCCTATCTGTCCAATCCTAAGGAGTTATTTCCAATCAATATGCTGCCCTCTATGGCTCAGTGTCTTCATCTACAAGACAGAGGTAGCCATACAACCAAGACAGGACATCTCTTGACTCGGTGGCTGATAGTGGCAGTGTTCTGTCCATGGACACTCAGTTGCATCACTGAGTGGACAGGTAGACAGCTGGGCACATAGAAGGAGGGATAGCTAGATAAGTGTGCCATATTTTTTGAGTGAAGTGGGAAGGTGGAGGAACAGCCAGGTGGATAGAAGGATGACCAATAAGCAGACAGACCAATGCGCAGACTAATGGATGCCTCCTGATGGATAAATGGTTGGATGGGTGAATTCGTGCATGGGTGGGGAATAGATGGGTACCGAGAGACAAGCAGATGAGTGGATGGAAAATTAAAGGGGCAATGGGTGGCTGGATGGATGGGCAGATAGATGATGGATCCGTGGGTGGGCAGGGGAGATGGATGGATGGATGGATGGATGGATGGATGGATGGATGGATAGATGAATGGATGGGTGGATGGATGGGTGGATGGATGGGTGGATGGATGGATGGATGGATGGATGGGCAGATAGATGATGGATCCGTGGGTGGACAGGGGAGATGGATAGATGGATGGATGGATGGATGGATGGATGGATGGATGGATGGATGGATGGTTGGCCAGACAGATGATAGGTCCATGAGTGGGCAGGTAGGTAAATGGGGGGATAGGTGGATGGATAGACAGATGTATTGGTGGGTGGGTGGGTAGATAGATGAATGGATGGACCTTTGATTGGACAGACCAAGAAGTCACTGAAAATTGGGACAGATAAGTAAATGAACATATCAGTGAGCCAGTGGACATGAGGGGGCTACATGATGGTTTATATGTAAAACACAGAGGTTGAATGGAGAGACAGAGGAGGGTTAATGAGTGGTGGCTGGGAGGTATCTCTTCCATCTAACTCTATTTACAAAGAGCCTCTTTCTGAAACATCCACTGACATCCTGAGTCAAAGCGGTCCAGCTTTGTAGTCCAGGTGCTGGATGGTAGTGGTCAGCTCACCGCAGGGAATCCGTATCCCTCTGTTATACACACAAACCTGTGAGTACTGGGCTCAGGCAGGTCCAAGGCCAAGGTGTACAAGTTGATCTTTTCTCTCCTGTCACTGAGTCAACCAGTAAAGAAGCCAGAGGGGAGACACCCTAAAGACAGCAGGTTGGGGACATCCCCAGCTCTGACACTGGCCTGCCATGTGACTGGGGAGGGCACTGCTCACTTTTGGGTCTCTGCCTTTGGTGGTCAGTGGAATCATGGTAAAGGCACAGGTGGGGACGTGTGACATCACTGTCGCAACTGGGGACCATACACACGTGACCCATGCTTTTTGCTGCTCCCATCCGTGTCCAGGGCTCTCTGGTGCCCATCACCTATGACTTTCCCCCAGGACCCTTCCAGCTTCAACCACTAGAAAATTCTGGTTTCCTTTCAACCTGTGAGTCTCTACCAGCCACAGAGCTACACAGGTTGAAAGGAAGGCAGCTGGGTGAAGACAGTGTGTTTGGTTTTTCCAGGCTCCTAATCTCAGTTGGCCAGAGCTATCCCCTTGGACATGACCTTGGCCAAGCCCTACCACCCTCTGCTACCCAGATACCATGTTCCCATCCTTGGCCCTGATCCCTTTTGGAAGCCGGCTGAAACAGGAGCCTGACAATTCCTACTGGACAGCAGTTTAAGAGGTTCTGGTCCTGACAGGGGTCCTGTAGTCAGAGCATAGTAGACATGGACACTATGATGTGCCACATACCCAAGAGCTGGGGCTAGAACAACCAGCCTGTCACCTGAGGAAGGGAGAAAGAGGGGCAGGGAGAGCCTGCAGCCCCATCCAGACTCCCTTGCCCCAGTGATTCCAGAAGAGGCTCCTCAGCTGTCCCACTGAAATTGAGCAGGACCTTACATGCATGGGAAGCCACCTCTCTGGAAGGCCCCATCACTTTCCTTCCCACCACCCCAGGAAGCAGAAGATAAGGGCTTGCAATCGTGAAGGATTCTGGAATGCCCCTGCCCTGGGATAACTCTAGCACATTCCTGCCTGTCCCCTCCTTCCCTCCCTCCCCCTCTGGCCGTGGCTTTGCCTGACTGAAGGCCTGAACTGGGCCACCTTGAGTCTGAGGCGGGGTCCTGAGCCATTCATCTTCTCTCCTTTCGATCACTTAGCCAACTTGTGTCAAGCATGTGCTGTGCACCATCCGCAGGGGTCTCCTGGTACTACGGGCTGTGTCCAGACACAGGGGTCCTGTCTGGTGACAGCTACGGAAGGAAAGAGTGCATCCCCCAGCCTCCTGAGGCACCAGAGCTCCTCACCCACCATCCAGAAGGCCCATGCATCCCGGAGGACACATGCACCCTGCAGACATGCAAACAGGCTTGGAGTTGTCCCGTCATCTGATCACACAGCTGTGGAAGTCAAAGCGGGACATCTGCCCTCTCTACTCACTTGGGGACGGCTGCCTTGATTGCCGTAAGGACCTTCACGTTCCACAGGCCGCTGTCCCCACTAACCAGCTGCAGACAGCATGACTTCGTGGAACGTGGGCCAGGCTGACATGTCCTGGCTTCAAACACTGACACCCTCCACCTGTCTCCCCCAACACACAGACAACAGGAAGACAGGCCCAGGTCCCTCACCTCCCTTCTCCCAAGGCATTGAGCATGGTGCCTATGTGGGAATAAGCAGTTGCGCTCTCCTTGGGAGGTTATCTGGAAGGGGAAGGCACAGAGAGGCTGAAAGTGACAAACGTCTGTCTCTGCCCACAAAGAAAGCAGCCTGGAGCCCTTCTCTCACAGGACCCGTGTCGGGCCTGCCACACTTGGGTTCCCAGGCAGGTCCTAGTGCAAAATGAGCATACAGTGCCCCTCATTAAAGAATTATGAAGGAAAGCAAGTGCAGAGTTCCGAGCCCAGCAAGGGCCCTTCTGATCGAGGGCCAGGGACATGGCGCAGATCATTCCTCTGTGAAGCTGGCCCAGGAGAGGCACTCGGAAGGCTCCAGAAGGAGTCCACTGTCATTCCCTGTGCCTGTGGAGCTGCTCACCTAGCCCTAGTGGTAACCAAGGCTCTAGTTCCTCTCCCTGCCCTCTAGAGCCCTGCCACCCCCAGCCTGGCTGTCCTTTCTTCAGAAGGTCCCTCCATGGACAAGTCACCCTGTGTTTCCCAAGCGTTGGACTAAGAGTGCAGAACTCAGAAGAGGAAGTGCCGCTCTGCCGTGGTGCTGCCTGGGTACTGAGCTGTTGCCTGTTTACTCCATTGCCTGCTCAGTAAGTGTCTATGGAATTTGGATGTAGGTGCAGCTGAGTGAATGGGTAGGTGTGGACAGGTGGGCAGATGGACAAATGGATGGACAAATAGGTAGATGGACAAGAAAATTTGAGAGATGGGTGAAAGAATGGATGGGTTGATAACAGGTGGGTGGATGCGGTAGAATGGATGGGTGAATGAACGGATGGATGGAGAGATGGATGGATGGATGGATGGATGGATGGATGGATGGATGGATGGATGGATGAATGGACAAATGAATGGATGGACAGATGGATGGATGGACAGATGGATGGATGGACAGATAGATGAATGGGTAGAATGGACCGATGGGTGGATAAGGAGATGGATGGATGGTGGAAGAGTAGATGAATGAGTGGATGGATCAATGGATCAATTATTGGATAGATGCAAAAAGCCAAGAATAAATGGGCTGTGGAGAGGATACAGAGCTGAGCCCATGACTACTGAGGACTTGATGTGGACAACAGAAGAACCAGCGAACAGTAGGGGAAGCTTGATGTGCACAGCAAGCAATGGCATCAGCGCCTCACACTCCCACCCCTCAAACTCTGAGGAACAAGGGCTGAGGAAAGCATGGAGCCCAGAGGTCCCCAGCCAGGCCAGGGGCGCCCTGAGCAGCAGGGAGGCAGGTGATCCCTGGGCTCATGTGAAAGCGATCTCTCTAGAGAGGGCACCGCTTGGTCCTCTGTCACTTTTATTTCAGAAGAGCAGGCAGTAGGGGAGGCTTGTTGTTTTTTTAATTATAGATTTATTGGGCCATAATTTACATCCTATATACTACATCTATTAAGTGTTCTTAAAATATTTAGAGTTGTAAACCAATTGCCATTATTACTTTTAGAACACTTTAACTATTCCCAAAGAAATATAGCTATTACAGCTATAGCTGTTATTCCCTTTGTATCCCATCTCTCTACCCCTGGCAAGCACTACTCTACTTTCTGTATTCATAATTTAGCTATTCTGAATATTTCATATAAATGGAATTACACAAGATACAAACTCTTGTGACTCTGTATAATGTTTTCAAGTTTCATCTGCATTACAGCATGTACTTCATGCCTTTTGATGGCAGCATAATATTCTACTGCACGGAAAGATTGCATCTGGTTTACCCATGGGTTAGTGAGCATTAGGTTTCTTTCCAGCTTCTGATGGTTGTAGTGATGCTGCTGTGGACATTGGTACACCACAGTCTGCATCTCTGTTTTCAGTTCTCTGGAGCAATACCTAGGCGTGGGGGTGGATCAAGGAGAACCATGCATTTAGGATTTTGAGGAACTACTGGGCTGTTTCCCGGTGTGGTTGCGTCACTTCACACTCCCACTGACAGAGCCCGAAGGTTCTGGGTCCTCCGTACCTTCCTAACCCTTGTTACTTGTGTATGGTTGATGCTGTGTGAAGAGGTGTGGGCAAGCGGCTAGGGCTTCAGAAGTGGCTCTTGGGTGTCTTGAGGAGGCCTCTGTGCTGGGAGGACCAGGGGCCTGGGGAAGACTCTTGCCTGCAGATGTCCCAGTGAAGGGCCCCAGTCCCCCTCACCGTCAAGCCGGGAGCCTGCACTGCCTGAGAACAGCTACGTTCCAGTCTGGAGCAGAAAGTGAGCCATGTGCACATCCCAGGAAGACGTGGGTCACCTTGAGAACGGAACACTCTCACTGCCCATGGACAAAGCAAATCCCCAGGAGGAGCATGAGGGGTGAACCATTGCAGTGCTCAGCTGGAGGGTGCCCTGCAGGCCCAGGCATCCATGCTACAGGGGGGACCCCAGAGAGGAACAGCACACCCCAGAAGGGGAGCTCCAAGCCTCCAAGAGGGAGAAGGAAGGATATCGTCTTGGTTACTTTTCTCTTATTACTGATATAAAAATACATGGCATCCAATGTTGAAGGGGACAAGGTGTATTTGTCTCGCAGTCTGAGGAGGACTGAGCCAGTCCATAATGCGCTGGCTCCCACGCAGGGTGGCACAGCAGAGGGGAATGGCTCACAGCAGGCAGAAGATAGCAAAGCAGGCAAAAGGGCAAGACAGGCCTCTTTTTGCCCCT
>PVKN010029912.1:0-12872 GCA_004027915.1 Capromys pilorides
CCCTCTTTCTATCTTTCAAGGGGAAAATCTGTTCAATAATAGTATCAAATATTTATACAATGCCTTCTAACATTTTCACACATGCCTTGTTTCATTTGATTCACATGACTCTGCAGCCTGTATTAATTTCCTCCTTTTCTACACTAAGGAAATGAGCTCAGTGGTCTGCACAAGGTCATGTAGCTGATAAATGGTGGGCTTGGGTTTTGAACCAGGTTTCCTAACACTAAATCTGTGAGAGTCCCCAGATTCAAATGAGTCATGTATATTCAGTGTCGCCTATCATCATCACCTTTTCTGGTTCAGCTCTTCCATGTGACTCGTGTAAAATGAAATTGGTGATTGTTTATGGCATCAGTTATGTCAGCTCATCTTCTGAGGCAGCCATTGTGAAATAGCATGTGCACTGAGCCCTCAGCACGAAGCCCAGCACTCCCGTTCCTCTTGTCATTGTCAGCCTTAATATCTACCTGCACTGCTCCTTAAATATACTTTCCAAGCGTTCACATCGAAAGTGCTCTTGAAATCACTCGACTTCCAAGTTTGAGAAAATTGCAGGCTGATTAACATGTATAAGCACAGTAGTTGATTGTTCCTCCAGGTAAAATATTACTTGAAACAAATTGCACATAAAAAAAAAAAAAACTGAGATGGCCAAGTTATTTTATCTCTTAGAGCGTGCTACATAGAAATAGTGTTTGTGGATTTGGTCAGGATGAACTAAGCTGCACGGAGAAAACAACAAAACACTGCTTACGAAAATGTAACAATTATAGGGCTGGTCAAATAGCTCAGTGGATTAAAGGTCCTGAAAACAACACAGGGGTGGTGTTTGGCTCCCTGGGGCCTGCAGTGCTGACACCGCCCCTGGCCCCATGGAATACTGAGGCTCCAATTGAGATTGGGCATGGTGGTGTGTACCTGTAATCCCAGCTCTTGGGAGTGTGTAAACAGTTGAATAACTATGAGTCCAAGCTAGTAGTGAGGTCCCGAACACCGTGTAGGTTCTTCCCTAAAATACAATACTAATACTAATGCTAATAATAATACTATAATACTATAGTATTATAGCATTAGTACTACTACTACTAATAATAATAATAATAATATGAGTTAAAAGCAGAATGAATAGCAGAACCTTGACTATTTGAATGATGTTTTCATTGAAAATATTTTGAAAAATATATTTAAAAAGTTTTGAGAAATTTATTCCAATTTGCACTTAAGTTCCATTAATATTCTTGCAGCTCAGGTGAATCAGCTAGTAAATGGATATAATAGCTAATACATTGCATAATGTTGTCTTCATCATAGTTGTTCAGAGTGCAAGATGCAGACATGATTTCTTATCTAAACATCCTTAGTACAGATCTTTCTTTTTATTACACAAAGAGAAAGTAGCTGCATATTTAGTCCAATAGTCCATAACAGTAGTGGATTATCAGCTCATCTGGCATTATTTGAGGATGTTGATTTGAGCCTTTTACAACTCAGCATATTAACATGGCTTTCCTTTTTATACCTCATGGTTAGACTTTTCTGCTGGATGCTTAATGGAAACCATGTTATGTTTCGTGTTATGTGTAAGGTGTTTGATATTCAGAAATATAGTGATATTAAGCTCAAGTGCTTATGTTATAGGGAATAATATGATTAAGCTTCTCCTCTGGATGGTTAACAATTTAAGTTGACAGCCCAAATAATTAGAGAAAAAGAAAGAATACAAGAATAGCCAATATTTTGTCTCTAGACCTTCAAGGTCAATGAAAACACAGGACACAAAACAGCTTGTACTGTAACAGCATATAACTTGGTGGAGTCCCAAATTTCCTGTTCAAGGAGATTAGGGAACTGCAGAGGAAAGTGACCGAGGATGTGCAGTGTGCCTAAGGAGAGTCACGTAGACAGAAAACATTCTCTCAGGCTTCCATAGAGAGTAAAATGTCAAACAATGGCCGTGATTCATCCAGATGGCTGACACTGACAAAAGATTCTCAAACTGCAGCCCATGGTTCTAGGGTAAACCATAAGGGGACAACTGACCTTGTCAGATACAAAAGTTACATATATTTTTGTAACACAGGTCTTGCTTTATCTTGGTCTTATTTAGTTGGTTATATGATTTTTTCAACTGGCTATATCACTGCATAGCTTAATCCATCTGTTTTGCTTTATATTAGAATGAAAGCACTCATGTTCAGATCACTGGTAACTATGAAATTTAAATGAGCTATGTGCCAAGACAGTTTTAAATTTTGAGATCAATATTTATGCATGGGAGCATGTATTAGTGGACTAAGTGCTTGCCTGGCAAGTGCAAGGACCGAGGTTCAATCCCAGGTACAGAATGCCATGCTGTCTCAGAACCCAGAACTGTGAGTAACAGCACACATTTGTAATTCCAGAACTGGATAAGCTGAGACAGGAGGATTACTATGAGACCAAACTACATAGAGTGGCCTTGCAATGAATAAATAGATTAATTAAGAAAAAATAATTAAAATATTTGTGTATTAAGTGGTGCATTACATAGCTCAATATTTAGGTATTCATGTAGCTCATTATTTAGGTAGTGATGTAGCTCCTACCCGTTCTGTAGGGAGTGCTTAATCTTAATTCAGGAGGATGAATGGACGCAGCTAGCAATATAAAAATCTCAAACGGTACAATAAATTTGGAATCAGACATTCCTACCAACCGTGTGGTGTAGTTTTGACACAGTACCTTTGTACCAATCAGTTTTTCACAGCTATTGTGACACCTGAAGGTGGGTACTCACATTTGTAACCATGTTTGCTTAGTTCATAGATTTGGGAGGTAGAAGCTAAAATACTATAGTACTGACTTCGCAGAGAGCCACCTTGCCAGCACTGGCTTACTTGAGGGTCACCTAAACTGCTTTTCATGGATTTTGGTACAGCATTAGTGGTATACAGGACAGAATGCAAGAAGGCACATTCACAGGGCTGGTGAGATAGCTCAGTGGTCTAAAGCACCTGCTTAGGCAACTGCAAGGACCTCAGTTCCATCCACGGCATGATATGCTGTGCCTGCCCCACCCCCACAGCAGGTGAGCTGGCCATAATATAAATACATAAAGTTTTTTTTTAAAAACAAAATAAGTAACATTCACAAGGCCAAACAAGAATGCTAAGTGAAAGGGAAGAACCAGCTTTGTGACCATCCCTCAGGTCATGATACCTAAAGGCTCACATGTTCTTGCCCTGGGAATCATGCTCTGAATTCTTGGACAAATTCAAATCTTATCTTGCTTTTATATCTAGAATCAAACTCAGGATCTTGCACTTCACAGGCAGACACTGTCCTACTGAGCTATAACCCTATCTTGAGGACATATCCAAAACAGCCTATTGCAATCAAGATACTTTAGCTATGTCCTGATGCCTTAAATAAACCAATGTGTTGTCATCTTGCATTTCTCATCTTTACATCCTGAAACGTTCACTTCTATATCTCTCTATATTTTAGGCTGCAGGTAACTTTTTGAACTATAGTATAGTTGATTTCCCTTTCTGGCTGCAAAGTATCTCAAGGGAGTTTTTAAGTTTCTACAATCAAAAACATACACGCAGGCTGAAGTGCCTGTATTTCATAAAAACATGGGGTGAGCAAGAACTTTTAACTATAGGTGGTCTTGTCTCAGCTGAGGGAAGGAATACAGGAGCAGAAAGGTTAAGCGACCTCTCTAGCATCACATAGAGCACTGATTCTCCTAGGAGTGCTAGGACAATGTTTCTTGTCCATTAATTCACCTGTGAATCATTTTATGACTTGAAGACTCCCTATGCAGTAAAAGTTTATTAGCCATGTGTCAGGAACTTTGCTGGGTGCTGGAGTTGCAGCGATTTATGAGATACAGCCCTTGCCCTAGAGGACATTGCAATCTAATAGCAAAGTAGGTGCACGACATGTGACAGGAACTAACAAGTACAGTGCTTGCAGAAGATGAGCCCATGGCTGTCGTGAGGAGAGTCAAGGCACAGGCATTGGGAAAACTGGTGTCTAATTTGAATCTTCAGTGATCAGAAAGGATAGAAGTGTTCTAGATGGGTACAAGAAGCAATAAATGAGACAATTGAGGAAGAGCCTAATAAACCAAAAGGCAGAAAGACATATAAACAAAAGCAATGGGAATGCTGTGTAAATACTTTTTACACTGCAGGGAGTGTAAATAAAACACACATGATCCAAGCATGGTTCCTGGGCTATGAAATATGAAGAGGAGGCTAGCAGAAAACAAGTTTGCATAGTAAGTCCACACCTTAAAATGCCTAAGAAGCCAGTTTTGGTTTGCCTTTTAGTGCCATTGGTGATTAAGCCCACAGATACTCTAACACTGAGCTAAATCCCCAGTTCTTTTCAAATTTATTGATTTATGTTTATTTTGGAAAGGCATTTTTCTAATTGCCCATCTGTGCCTGGACTTGTGATCCTACTCCCATATTCCACCTTCATCTCAGAAGGTCATGTGATTTTGCATAAAATAAATATGTATTTCATATACATATGTATTTTATATGACAATTTCGGACTTAGTAAACAGTCAGATGTTGTGACTGAAAGTACAGGGAAAGCAAGATGACCAGTTAAAATGGACAGCACAGGGTTTGTTAATTAAGTTTATTGATACATTTCACACATACAAAAACACCATATTCATCATAGGGAATTTGGACCTGTACATGATATACTTGGGTTCCTCTTTTTTTCCCAATTCCCTTTGCTCTCTTTAACCCCTCTTGACCTCTCTATTTACAAAGTTTTATTTCCATTTTATCTTTTTCCCTTCCTTCTTTTCCTCTTTCCTCATCCAAGTTCCTCTTTAGTTTTGGTTAGTTTCTTCCCACTCCACAATATCTTATATACTTAAGTCCTCACTTACCCTTTCTGTCTCTCACACTAGGGAGACAATGTGATGTTTACACATATGAATCCTATTTTTTCACTTAAGAGCATGGACTCAACTAGAAATATTTCAACTTTACCATTCTTCTGGAAGAGTAGTACACAATGACAGGAAGAACCACATCATCTTTATCCACTCATCAACTGATGGGCATTTGGGTTTCTTCTAAGACTTAGCTGTTATAAGCCATATTGCTATAAACATGTGTATACATGTATTGCTGATATATAATTTTTCAATTTATTGGGAAGACAATGAGAAGGAGTAGGTAAGTTATGTGGGAGTAAAACTGGAATGTTTCAACGACAATGTGGTTATGTGTAAGAATGAGGCCCATTGAGTTAGTGAGAGCCAACAGATGGTAAATTAAACAAGTGGATGAAGCAATACACAGTCATTATTAGCATACTATTAAGTAATTGCTTTTACTTTGTGAATATATGTTGAAGGAGAAGAGCAAGTTGGTATAGGAAAGCTTCAGAGCTATTAAAAGAGTAAGGGAAGAAAGATGGTACAGAGACAAAGCGAAGACATATTTCAAAAAGAAAACATAACCAGTGAAACACAGCCTAAAAGGTAAAGAATAGAAGAGTACTACTAATGTCTATTGGTTTATTGAAAGGAAATGTTAACGTTTAATTGATCAATCTGGCTAGCCAATGTCTGGTTATCTGAGCCACTACTTTGAAGATAATAATATATAATACTATAACTATTGTTAATTATATAGTATTATATATTATAATACTATAATATTGTTAATATCTTGTTTTGATATTCTGTGCCAATTTTATTGTTTTCATGTTATTTCGTTTTGTTTTTGAAAAACAGAAACAGTAGAGTAAAAAACTAATCTTAAGTTTTAAGAGATAAGGTTATTGATGATATATAAGGAGCTGTTTTTAGTTCATTCTACCTGTTCATTGAAGAATGAAGAGGATGTTAGGAAATAAAAATAAATATTTTCTAAATCATGGACCTGAATGAATTAGAAGATAGGTTTAATGAATTAAGAAAAATGTGCTGGCACAGTGATTTTTTGGGACCTTCAAATATTTATAGGCTGAGGAGGAGCCTGTTTGGCAAAACTGTTGAAGATGGAAGAGCCTAGAAATGGAACATGCAAGGAAAAAGACTCCAGAGGAATAAAAGATGGTTAAGGGCAACCATGCTTATATAGCCAGAGATTAGACAAAAATAGGTAGAAAGTTCTCATTCTGTGGAAGAACCGGAAATAATGCACAGATGAAAATGAAGATAAGAAACAGGTGGTGGAGAATCAAGTGGAACGCAATCTTGAGTAAATCTATTCTAGGTAAACCGAAAGATTTTCTACTCTCTGTATGATGTTAGTTTAATACTGTTGTTTCTACTAAGCAGAAGAAATGAAAAATTAATGTATTAATAGTCTCTGTCACTTACTTGGAAAGCTTAATGAGGATGAAGTGCTGAGATAATGGGGAAGGCAAGGTTTGTTATGTATTTTCATTCTATTTTGAGATCGTCTTACTGTGCAGTTCTGACTGAAAATCTCAAGGTAGCCAGGATGGCCTGGAACTTGTAGCAATCCTCTTTTCTCAGCCTCCAGAGCCCTGGGATGACAAGTGTGTGTCACCACTGCTGGACAGAAAGAGTAAGATTTTGTGGTCAGATACTGAGCCGTTAAATGTCAGTGCTTCTGTTAAATTGAAGTTTTACTTATAATTAAGGGGGAGGAAGCGAATGAGAAGGTAATGAACAAGTGCATGAATGAAAGCCAATATATGGAGGCAGCCCAGAAATCAGACGCAAAATTAATGGATGGATTTGATTTGTGGTTACTCATGTCATCTAGTCATTAGTTAAGCTACAAGAGGAAACTAAAATGAGGCAGAAACCACTGTAATATACATTTATGTATGGGAGGGAGATCATGTGCATTAGGAATCCTGAATGTCTAGGGGAATTATGGAATTATCAATGCTGCATTTTGAAAATAACATCACTTTCCATTTGAGAATGCTACAGGGACAAAATATTTCCAGGCAAATCCAGCAGTGAGTGAATACAAGGATTGAGAGCAAGGTTTATAAAATGGTCACCAAGCTGTTAGGTCTGCCCTCTTTTTTCCAGAAGAAACAGTTGAAAACATTCATACATTATTTCGGTACATAGATATATTAGTCAGAGGAAGAGGGAGAATATATAATAAGAATAAAATAATGCACTGGGGAGCCCAACAGACCAGCAGGAACACTCATACAAAATATGGTTCAGATGTGAATCCGAATGTCAGACACATTGCAAGAAATATAATAAGTTAATGACTCCCAGAAGAAGATTTTCTCAAAGAGCAGGCAGACACCTAAGCTACTCAGAGAAAGACTTGACAGGTCAGGAAGGAAACTGACTTAAGAGTTTCACAATGTTTAAAAAATAAAATTTAAGTGAGCAGTATTCGTGTATCTGATCAGGTTATGGGGCTTTGCCTTCCAACTGTCATAGATGGTGAGTGAAGGTAGGGTTTTGCCTATTCATCCTTTATTCAGTTTGCCTTGATGTGGGATGGGGAAAAAAGAGCAGTGATAGCTGCCGAGATGTCAGGAATGAAACATCAATTATGGAGCAATATTTTGTATTTACAAAGGGATTGTATTACATCCAATGTCCCAGGATTATGTGGGTAAGAGACACAGATAAGAATGTCAGAATGAAAGCATTCATGTGCATTATTCTGCAAGCTTAGACCATTCACACACAGATTCTGGATACCAGAGGCATTAAAAACAGGAAATCAAAGTGGCAAAGGCCCTAGGAAGCTTGAGGGTAAAGCCTAGCAGTGTAAAGGTCAGGGAAACAGTTCCACCCCTGAGGAGCGGTGGAGTGTTCTTTCCAGAAGGATCTGTGTGCCAAAATCGCTGCTGGTCTGTTTACAAGAGCTCAGGAATTTGGCTGGACTAAGCCTGCAGGTGAAGGTTGTTATTGACTCTGGGGAGCTGATGCCAACACAGTGTCACATCACATTTTCAGGACTTTATGGCCTTGTCAGCATAAAGATATCAATTCACTATCTGAATTGATAGTGGCATATCTCACCCGTACAACAAAGGCTAGGGTTGGAACGATGCCTACATTTTTCGAAGTTTGAATCTTAAGCACTGTACTAAGCTCATAAATTCATTTTTTCTCCCTCTGGAAAAGGATGTGGTTATTAAACACTAGTTCTAGGTCAAGCAACCTGTCTTTGGAAGCTAAAGAAGAGAGCAAATCCTCTCATTGGCTTTTAGAGGCAGTCTGTCAAGGCATAAGTAAACTTCTGTTATTTAGAAGAGCTGAAATAATAAGACAAGAAGTGCTTAGGCCCCTATTTTTTTTCAAAATTCAAAAATTAATGTATTAAAGTCATGCTTTCATTTACCAAGCCTCTCTCTCAGTTGACACCCTGTAACTCTGGGGCTTTTGCCAAATATATTTACAGAACAATGGAAAAGAATTCCCACCAGTAATGGAATGCCAAAGATACCACTATGAAAACTAGATGTTTTACAGAGTCACAAAATCATGGCAATTTATTCAAGAGCCTGTTGGACACATTTATAACTCAAGTATTTCAGCTTCAAATGGATCATCATTAACAACAGATTCAACAAGATACCTATAGACTAGAGGAGAAATCAATGAAGGTTAGAAGAACCATGGAAAAACAGGAGCAAGAGTTTGCCAACATTTTCTAGTTACTAAAGGAAGCATAAGAGATTCCATTTCTCATCCTTGAACAGACAAATTCTGACAGACTGTAGGCACGGCACTTGTTTGAGCAAGGTGTCTTGCAAGCAGAGTGATTAAGATCCCAGACACTGGATCCAGAGCCCTTGAGTTTAGATCTTACCACTGAAAATCATCCCTGTGTTTCTCAAACATTATAACCTTCAGAAGAAAAAATCCTCAATATTGGGACCTCTCCTGTTTGGAAAACTAAAGGCACCACTAGCATAGAGTGTTGAGACTAATGCTCAGATCAAAGTGACATGCTACAAGCAGGTTATATAATTGGGCCCCCATTGCTCTGAGGACCTAATATGAATAGGCCAGTTCTCTGGCCCTACTCTGACTGAGGCCTAATCTTTTGCTTTGTTTACTTTCATGCTGAAACCAGTGCCCAACTTAATACTGTGGTTGCAATAAATCCTCTCATTTATGGGCATATTACTGTAGCCGTAATTCTTTAGTTAAGTCTCCAAATTGGCTCCAGTTCTCTATTATCTTTGTCCCAATGTTATTTGCCTTCTAAAACAGTCAGGAATCGGAAAGCAGCTCTGCAGCTGCCTTGCCAGTACTTTGCGTGGTTTCTCGAGTCTTGTTTTGGATATGTTCTTGGAAGAAGGAGCCAAGATTTGTAGCATTTGAAATCCCATCCTGGCAGCAGGCAGCATGTGACTCGGCACAGGCTGCTAAGGAGGTGAGGCGGTTTGCTCAGCAGGTGAGAAAATTATTGCTGTTAGTCGTCCTGGCTGTCAGTATGTGGAGCTGCGATTGAGAAAAGCCCTTTTATAAATGCTTCAAAGGTTTCCTTCATTTTCACAAAAGTAATAGCAAAATTAACTCTATCAAAGCAATCACACTGATGATCATTATGGAAGTACTGTATTATTCATTCAGTATGAATGAACTGAACTCGACGAAGTTGTATTTTCATTGTGTCATTCACTGTTTCGGTCTTGCTGCAAAATCATTACTCAAATCTGTGCCTGGCATCCATTTGCCACAGTCTAATAGGTTTAAAATATGCTTTTGCATATTGGCTCTAAGACTGTGATTGAGAAAATGTCACTTCTCTTACTGTCGCCTCCAATAATCAGCTCCAAGTCATGTGTATGCAATGAAATATACATTTCAAATGGAATTATTAAATAAACATTATTTTCACAAATATTTAGTAGAGGAACTTTTACATTTATTTCTTTGTTCAATTGGTTATAAAGATTCGTGGGTGTATCATGTCTAGTGTATCAATTATTGCTATACACTCTTCAAAATAAATTTTAAAAAACGATAAGAGAAGAAAAACAAAGAGAGACAAGAACAAAAATTTAAAGCTGACTTAAACAACAATTTGGGCTGGCCAAATAGATCAGCAGACTAAACCACCTGCTTAGACAGGCGAAGGGAAGGGACCAGGGTTCCATCCCTGATAGGCTGTGCCGGCCCTGCCTCAGGGGCGCACTGAGAAGGAATACTGAGCCTGGGCATGTTGTCATGGTACTGTAATCCCAGTGATTGGGAGGCTGAAAACCAGAGGATCACTATGAGTCCAACCTGCAGAGTGAGACTCTGTAGACTGTGTACCAAAATACAAAAACATAAACAACTAAATTTTAAAAATAAAGTTTCCTGAAAGTAAGTGGTAATATTCAATCATATGCCCGATCTTACATAACTACATCTGTTAAGCTGAGCCACAGATTTGAGGATAACACAGTAGATTATGTTTCAACCATTGCTAATCAGCTACTCTTGTTTGAAAATCTGCAAACTATCTGTTGTTGTAGGTTACCCTATTTCTGTCTTTGTTTATGATTTTTGTTCTTTCTTTTGTTAATACTCTTCAAAATAAAATTACGTTAAATTTTTAAAAAAGTTTGGGTTCCATTTTGGTAGATATGTATGTGCACTTGACATGTATTTTATGTGCACCCCCTCATCACCCTGTGTGTGCTGTCCTCCCTGGTTTGACATCTTTAAGAGCAGTTTCCATGTGTATAATGTAATTTGCTTATCCAAGAGATGATTTCAAGAAAGAAAGAAAATGTACTTCCATTGGGTTTTAAACCCAGAAGACATTACCTCCGTGGCCTACAAGGGTGCACTAAACGGAGCCTCTGGGTGGATTCCAGCCTCTCTCCACCACAAGTTTCTCATGCCTGGGAAGAGGTGCAGTATGGCTCTTGGAGGTGACACTGGCACAGGCACAGTCGCCTCTCAGATGTTTCTGTTGGGCTTCCCTGGGTGGCACCTCTGTGCCTAGTGCTCTGTGTGTAGTAGCTTCTCTTCATCCATACAAAGAAACAGCAAAGGACAGTCCAGAATATCATAGACTTGAAATCAAATAGATCTGAATTTATCTCTTGACTTCTGTCTCATTGTCAGGGGAGCTCCAAGTAAGGCACCTACCCTCTCTTAGCCTGTGTGGTAGTGAGGGTGCAGCATCATCTTGATTGACTTCAGGATCTTCCAGGTAGACTGGTGAAGCACACCGCTGGTAGCTTCTGGATGGGTCCCGCAGGTAAGGCCCTGAGCCCTAACTCTGGCTCCTTGCTGTGGGCCCTGCCGCCTGCTCAACTTCTTGCTTCCCAGCATAAAGCAGCTTTTCACTGCCACATTCTTCTGGACGTGGAGCAACCTGACTATAGTCTTAGTCCTCTGAAGCTTAGTAAGGTTAAGTCTCCTCTCCTTCAGATTGTAAATGTGGTATACTGAGGTCTAGCAATGGGGCCACCATTGAATACAGGCTAAGCTTTTTGTGTCAAAATGACACTAAGGGGGAACAGCAAGATAACTCAGGAAACTGCTTAGGCAAGCTTAGGCAAGATGCAGGGACCATGGGCTGATCACCAGGGAGGGTTGAGCTGGCCGCAAATTCTGGGCATGATGAGCACACCTGCAATCCCAGACAGGGGAGGCTGAAAATAGGAGGATCACTATGAGTCCAAGCTGTGTAGCAAGAACCTGTAGCAACCAAACATCTTTTAAAAAAATAGAACTAAAAGTATCTACCTTACAAGGTGGTGATGAGGATTAAATGTGATAAGCATGTGTGTCATGAATAATAATAATTACTATTAAAATTAATTATTATTATTATTATTGATAGAATGTAACTCATAATGACCCTCCTGTCTTACCCTCCGAACACTAGGATTCTAGGCATGCACCATCAGCCATCACTCCCAGTTCTAAGGCCTGCACAGAATGCTGTACTGGAGATAGAACTTGGGACTCTGCGTTTGCCAGACAGGCACTTAACATTATTATTTTTTTTTTTTTTTCATTTTAGTACAAGGTCTACAAGGTATTCATTGTCTCACTACATAGAGCAGACTTACAGTGATTCTCTTATTTTTAGCCTCCCAAGTGCTGGGATTACAGGTATGCACCACCACATCCAGTCTAAATCACAGTCTCAGGGCACTCTGAGGGTGGGGTAGACATGGCAAGCCCAAGATTGAACCCCTGGCCCCTGGATCTGACTAAGACGGCACTGTAATTCACTGAGCTATTTAGCTGGCCCTAGCCAGCTACATAGTACTTAGACCACCGAGCTATCTAATCAGTCCAATTTTTACATAACCATTACGTGGATATGAAATAAAAGAAACTTGAATGAAAAACTGTACTTAAATTCCTCAACCATGAGATGTACTGTTACCCTTGGACACCATGCCTAAGTATGCATCATGGAAGGTAAATTACTTTTCTCATCTTATCTAGTAATGCATAGCTCTTGCTGGTCTTCCTATAGGAACCAACTCCTACTGGTTGTATTCCCAATGCACCAAATAGAATCTGAAGTATGTGTACTTCATTCTGCTATGTGTCTGGACCTTATCTCTGATCTAAATTTAATAATGCAACTGACTGAATCCCATTGTAGGAATGTTTAAAAAGATTCTTCAAAGGTATAACATATCTATTTTTACAGTAATTCAAAATCTTAATCAAGTAGTTTTGAGAATTCAGTCCCACCTGTGTTGAACTGTTAAATGAGCTAACGAATGAATCAAAAATGAGATCATAAAAAGTGGAGCATGTTGGCCCATGTTTGCAATCCTAGTGTATGAAGAATGAGGCAGGGAGTCAAAAGTTTGAGACCTCTGCACTCTACATAGTAGTTGAGTTGATCCACATGGTTAGTCTCTGCCTCAGAAAGAAAGACAAAAAGGAAGAGGGAGGGAGAGAGAGAGAGAGA
>PVKN010029913.1:0-12878 GCA_004027915.1 Capromys pilorides
GTTACTGTATCAAGTCAAATTTCATTCTGATTCCCATTCAGGTCCAATAATGTCATTTCTTAAATCAACTACTTCACTCAAAAGATCCTTCAAAATATTAAGAAGTGTTGACATCTGGAGATGAAAGTGTATTTTTCATCCAAAACCTTTTAAAATTAAAGACTTACGAAAAATGCCAGTTCTAATTCCCTGAAGACATTTTATTCACTATTCATGAGCAGATGCTGCCTCTATAAGACAGGACTTTCTCTAAACATACTCAAACTTCATGTAGACAAAAAATCATAAACATGTGCTACAAATTATCTTACATACTTGTTTTTGCCTAAGTAAATAATAGGGTGGACTATGTAGGGGAGAGACATTACCTAACTATCAATAATATAGTTACCACGTATTTAAACAAAAACCTATTTACAATGAATCAGCCACTCAAACGCACTGGCTGTATTCACATAGCAAGAAAACTCAGCTACACAATATGGAAAAGTCTATGCAGACAATTTTGTTCAAATCGTTCTTCAAATCATCATAGAGCAGAGAGCTTTTATATTGAAATACAGAATGCCTCTTTACCTGGACTATATATGCACATGGAGCAGCGCATTATGAAAAAGCTTCAAGAGAAGAAGAGATAAAGGCACCAAGTGAGAAGAAAAGGGCCAGAGCCTGGCTCAGACTGATCACTGTCTGCTCTCTGCAGCCTGATTTTCAAGCTAAGGCCTGATGATAGAGCATACACTAAGAAAATTATACGTAGACTCTGAATGGTGTCTCCAAGTTTCAATTGTTCCTTTGGCTCCCACAGTCACTGCAATCATAGAAGAACTGATCACCTGATGAAGATAATGACACTGATGACAATAATGACAGATGGGGAAGTTCAGATGTGTAGACCCTGGATGGGGAAGTGTTAGAAGAGACCATGGTCAGAAGCATGATTCACAGCACTATAGAAACAGCAATCCTATTTCATGGTGAAACGAACAATCCTGCCACTGTCTTAACTGTAAGATTAGAAGAGATCAGGAGAGGTGATAACTTTTCAAGCCCCACCACCACCCTGACCACTGACCTTGAAGGTGACAGATAAGGAAGGTATTAAGGTGAGGGACAGTCTCAGGAACAACCTCCAAACACAATACTCATGATTTCTCTAAATACACAAAAAGTACTAAGCACCAATTAAGACCTTCATCAGAAACAATACACGTTACAACATCAAAATAGTTATAGATTTATAGTTCAAAAGAAACTGACCTTGGTGCCATATTGCTGTACTAATAGGTCTGATCTGCTGAATGGAAAAGACAGGGGGTGAAAGCTTCCCAGCACATAGTAACAGAGAATCAAGGATAAACTGCAATTTGGGGTTATTTTTAGGTCCATCATAGGGACAACATGATTTAAATTCAGTAACAATGTTTGAAGCAGCTATTAGTTTGTGAAACAATGTGCAAGTACTGGCTAGGGTTATAAAAATGAGTAACTCAGGTATGGTATTTGCCAATGAGGAGTTATAATTAATGGCTGCAAATTAGACAGATAGGCCTACTTTTTCCTCTTGGTTAAAATTTAGATTGAAATGAAATAAAACATTGTATGCATAGTGAATGAATGATTCTTTGGGGAAGGATCAAGGTGAAATGAATACAACAGCATAAGGAGGACACTGCATTTGAGTTGGATCTGATGGATGTGTGGGTTTTACCAGGAAATGTTAGGGCAGGAAATTAATTCTATGCAATGGGTAAGACATGAGATGAATCCAGTTTAATTAGACCAGACTATCTTCCCAAGAGTGGTCATGGAAGACAATGATGGAATGAAAGACCATAGTGTGTCACCAAATCATGTCACCATGTTATGGGAGCCTTGAGTATCAATCTATATGTTTACTTCTAAAACTATAATTAAAGGAAAATATTTAAAGACGTTGCATGGGTGGATGGAAAAATTTGATTTTAGTAAACGTACCAGGATTTGAGTGAGGAATACTAGTCACAGAAACAGGATGCAGCCATTGCGAGCTGGAAATGATGCTCAGAAGCTATCTGTAGATGGTAAACTGGTAACTGAAAGAACAAACATAGAACCCAGGGGAGAACAGTGGGTTTTAGTTTTTGATTTAAGACAGAATTAAGAAAACCACAGAGAAGGAATGCTTTCTCCTTTTCAGCTGCATACCTCAAAAAATGATGCTACGATTTGCAAAATCTGCACAACCATAAGTTATTGCTAAAGGAAATGTGTCAGTTCTACCCCACGGATGCAATTAAAGCTTGTTGATGTGTCTATCTGACCATCGGAGCATAAAAGTGTGTATCCACCACTGGGGTCAAGCACGAGGCAACACTATAGACTGAGGGAAACTTCAAGATAAAAAATAAGACAACTGTTTGATTGGGGAGAAAGTATAAAGAAAGAAGATAATTAAAAAGTTGTAAAAAGGAGTAGGCAAAAGGATACAAAGGTGATAAGGGGAATATGAGCAGTGGAAGAGGAAACAAAATAATTCTTTGGCATAGCAGGCAAAATAGGAGATTCCATTCATTTAACACCTGCTGTTGAGCAAACAGTACATACAAGGCCTCATAAGAAACAGTGGGCAGAACACAATTTCTCAGCCATCCCAAAGCTCACAGTCAGCTAAGAAATGTTAGTAAAAAGTGTAATCACCAAAGTTTCACCATGAGTTATGCAGACTATGAAAAAACGCATTAAGAGCTTGAACCAACTAACCAGTTCATAACCCTAAATGGGTGATTCGATGCCTAGAGGTGAACCCACTTGTAGCGACAGGTACAATAATATAACCTGAAATCATTTCTAAGAATGGTAATGGCCTTTTGAATAAACAAAACATCTCTCTCTCACTCCCTCTCTCTCAGCCTCTCTCTCCCTCTTGCATGCATGCATGCATACACACACACACACACACACACACACACACACACACACTTTCATCTGCTTGAAACAGTTGCTAAGGATGGAAGTTATTAAGTAACAAGCACAGTCTACCATGAAATAATTCAAAGCATTGTTACCCTCATGTTCTAGAAAGGACAAGGACAATAACTAAAAGGAAATACAAATAAGAGGGACCATATATTTTAACCCCAGAAAATTCATACCACATGTACAAATTCTGTACAAATCTTGCACACATATTTTATATAGCATGGCTCACTCATTTCCAAAGCATTTATTATTTTATTTTATGAAAGACAATATAATCATTGGCCTAGGAAAATAAGTGTAGTGCAGAAAGTGGGGGACAGGAAGCCTGGATTCAATCAATTTTGAAGCTTTATCATATTTGTGTAACATTCTCTTACATTTATATGTTAAAAAGTAGAATAATGCTTTATATATTGAAAAGCTTTCTCAGAGTTCAGAATGTTATTTCTTTGAATATTACGCTTACGGAATTATTAATTTGATTTTGCTTTATCCTTAATAAACACAAAACATAAGGTGATGCCACAATGCACGCAGCAAATGACAATTCAAAACTGAAGAGATTTTTCACACTACACAGACTTTATTTCCTCCCCACTCTTTGTTGTAGATTACATCAGAAAACATCTGCCATCCCTAAGCTAGATGGCAAAAATTAAGGACACCAATGAATAATTTTGTAGGTTTTTTTCCTCTGACCTTATTTCTGATTCTCTTTCAAATGTATGGTTGAATTGTTATCTCCTTGTATCTCTGTAATGGTAGCAGGATTATGTTTGATTTTATAGCAGGGGAGCAAAATAATGGGAAGAGATAATGACATGAAAAATAGATTCTGGACAGATTTTGCGTTTAATATGAAGTTAATGTAAAGCGGGCTAAGTCTGAGCACTCTAGTATATAAGAAACCTTCTCTACTTCTGTATAGCCATCCATAACTTGTCCATGTGATGCTCTCTGTATAATTAATAGTATAAACTATCATGACTTGGGATGCTTCTAAGCATACTAAAAGTTTTTTACTTGTTGGAAAGGGAACAAAAAATGATCCTTTAGCTCTATGAGTATAAAGTTTTAGCACTGCAACTCTACTCTGCTCCCAGCATTTCCAAAATATCCCCTCTACCCTCAGCTTTATGTCATGATGTCATTCCTCTTATCCTCTCAGCAAACCCTTGTTGTAAGGGTTCTGAAACAACATCCACTCAAAAACCAGCACACTTGCCTCTCTAATTCCTTATTTCTCCCTCAGCTTCACATGCATCTTCCAGTCAGATCCTCAAGTTAATTTTGTTTCAGTCCCACCCAAGCCATCTGATTGCTCCTGGCCTCCAGGTAACTCCAAGAGAAAGACATACAGCAGCGCCTTGGTTCATGAACTGAACTCCTCCACCATTCTGCTTGTAGAATTAAGTTAACCAAGAATTAAGTTCATGAATCCAGGTACCACTGTCACTTCCCACTCAGCAGAGGAGCAAGAAGTCAAGCATGGCTGTCATCAAATAGGAACCAATAAATGAATTCAAGCTATTGAAGGTGCTAAAAGTTTTTCATATCCCAGGTTAATGAAGACCAAATATCTGAGCTCAACTGACCCCAGTGCTGTACTATACATTGGACGAAAATAAAGGCTACAGATTTGGCGGCATTCTCTGACATTAACAAGAACAGCAACAATCCTCTCAACTATTTTCGCTTTAGATTCCTCATCCTATGGCAATTAGTTATAAAGACTTGTGGCTATAATTCAAGAAACAAGTGTTGATTTAGCTCAAACTCTTCATCTTTAGCCAAGATGTAATCGGCATCTTTCTATTCACCAAAGAACACATGTTGAGTCTAGAGATGGTAGTAAGTTTTCCAATCACTAATCTAACTGCAGCATACTCCCCAGGTGTGATTTCATTTGTGTTTCTCTTTTATGGAGATGCTGGCCACTGTGGGCACCATAAAGAGGCTGCATGAGCTGATTCAGCCCCAATCTGGCGGACAAAAGCCTGGCTGCAGCCAACAAGCTGTTATCAGGGACCAGGTAAACAGCACAAGCCAGCAGCTCCTGAGATTGCCTCCCCGCAGCCGGCCGGCTCTCGCTCTCAGCTCCAAGAGCAGTTATGTCCACAAGCACATCTCCCAGGACAGCAAGCTCTAAAGCTTGTAAAGAGCCGCAAAGACAGAGACCCTGGGAACTCAACACATGCTCCAGTAACTGCCCAGCCCGCTACAGCTTTAAAATGCCCTTTTTAAAAAGTCAGTTTCTTAAACATTATGGATCTCTCTCGAAAGTTATTTTCCATCTATACATGGTTCTTTTACTGGGCAGCTACTGTTTTAGGCAAAACTAACTCTAAACATCATTCACTACAAGTAGAATGTGCACTTTCAAAGACTCAATGTTTTCCTCAGTCTGTGGAGGAGCATGACTTTCCCCACCGCTCAGAAGCAGCCGATATCCTGCTTGTTAGGATGCTTTTAACTACTGGAGGGGAAAGAGTGGGTGCTCATTTGTCCTCTCCATAGATTCGGGTGGTAGACTCAGCTGGTGAGACAACTTCTTTCCCTGGATACTCAAAAAGGTACCCAAACCACTTTCCTTACAAGTTTACTGTCCTCCAAGCCAGGTTTTTCCACCCTGTGAACTCAAATGACACCGTAGCCACGCGTGACCCCTTCGTTTATATAACCTGGGAAATGTCTGTCTCCATCGCGCTCATGTTCTCTACCACCACTTTCACCCTATTTATGGCTTCTCTCAAATTGCTGCCTACATCGCAGCCACCAGGAAACAAATGCTTGCAGCCCGCCATGCTGGCTGGGAGGGCATGCTCCCCCGCCTCGCCCTGGGTCCCACTCAACTCCGAGAAGAGTTCCCTTCCCTGCTTTCAAACGTTACACGTTTCTCTGAAAGACAGGTTCCCTGCACGGTGCCCAGGACCTTTCCTAGCTGAACTGTAGGTACATTATTCCCAGGTGTCACTGAAGATCCATTTTCTCCGACCTTACTCAACTGAACATAGCAATAAAACAAGTCAGGGGTTCCCGCTGAAGAATCCGACAGAGACTGGATTCCACTTGTGTGTTACCAGGGCGCAAAGAATGTAGTTTCGATGGAGAAATGTTGGGAAGATCAAGGAAAAGTGGAAGGAGAGGAGCAGTACCCTTTCACCTCATTGATCCTCAGGTATTGGGGAAGGCAGTGTAAGGTTGGAAGTCGTTTGGCAAAACCATGAACAACTAGGACATTTTCAGAGAAGGCAAAAGTATGACAGGCTCGCGGGGGACCCGGCCACTGGCGAGTTGCAAACACACTTCAAACATCTTTCTTTCCGAACTGGAGGTCTGCATGCACCGCGTCCCTGGCGACCGTCCCCACCTCCCCTCCCGTGAGGCCCGGGCGCCCCTCTCTCATCCAGCAAAGGCAACAAGCGCCCCCCGCCCCCAGCCGCGGAGGAAGGGGCAGCTCCGTCCGAGCAGGCGAGGGCGGAGGGGGAGCCGGCGCCCGCCCGCGGGCTCGCGCATCCTACCGCCTGTGGAGCTCGCCTCCTCCAGCTGAGCCGAGATGCTTTCCACCCTCCGCACATTCATCTTTGCGAGCGCGGGGAGCAAGGAGACTTGGGGTGCGCAGGCCGGGACGTCGGTCGGTCGCGAGGTCTGGCTCCGGAGCGCTCGCCGCTCGGCCCCGGCGTCCGCGGCTGGGAGCAGAGGCGGCCGCGGCGGCGGTCAGGGCGCGAGGAGGCTGCAGGTGCGCGCGAGGCCGGCGGGGGGCGCAGGGGGCGCTGCGCGGCGCAGGGTGGCGGGGGCGCGCGGGGCGCGGGGCGCCGGGCGGCAGGGGCGCTGCAAGCGGGGAAGCTGTGAGGAGCTGCACCCGCGCGCCGGCCGCCCCCTTCTCTCCGCTCCTCTCTCCTGCTCAGGCTCACGCAGCCGCTGCCACCTGCTGCGGAGTCACGGGTTGGGGGCGGAGGGGGGGGGGGCGCCACCTCTTGTGACGGAGCAGACGACCTAGGAGACCCGACGTGACTTGGACTGGACAGGGCCCCTGGCGGGCCAGAGTTGCCAGATCTTGTGGGCGCGGCCCAGACCCCTTCTGTGGCGCAGCTCCCTGGGCAGGGGCTCGAGGCTCCACTCCTGCTACTTAGCAAAAGAGCCGCTGCTGGCACCCCAGGGCTCAGATTCGCCCCGCTCCAGTCCAGACAGGGCGGCACAAAGTTAGCCCGGGTGCGAAGGGCACCAGCAAGCAGGCGCAAGGCCATGCCCTTCCCAGGTGCCGGGCAGAGAGCCAGGAGCTCCTAGACAGGAAACTTTCCCTGCTGAAGCTACGCACCAGTCATAGGACTTGGCTGGGTGCTGGGGAACACTACACACCACGGTGAGCAGGACGGGTCAGGTGAAGAAGGTCACCTTGGAGACGGCGTGGAACCCTCAGGGAGGCGATTCCTACAAGCTCCCGTGGAAAAGGTCTTCCGAGTGGGCGCCTCAGTAGCTGTCTCCCAGGGTGTCGCCCACAGCTGTCTGCACACTTCTCACCCACAACCACTTGCCTTCTTACCCAAACCAGAGAAGGAAAGGCTGGGAATACAGAGACAAACCAATAGACCATTTGTAGCCATGGTTACTGTTTGAGAATTGAAAATTAAAATGTAGACTTCTGTGCTCCCGAGAGTCAAGTGTAGGAAGGCTCCTTTGAGAAGAAAGGTCAAGTTGACCAGCTTTTTGAGCAAACCGAATGAAAACTCCCTCCCACTTTCTGGCTCTCATTCAATTGGCTCTGACATGGGTGGGAGCTCTTTCTAAACGTAAAATCCTTCCTTCTCTCTGTGGCCACCTGGCTAGACACATTGTCGCCAGGTGAAGTTTTGCCTCTTTCAGCGAGTCACCTCACCTGACACTTGCTTGGTGTCTCCTTACCCCACTCCTTATCCACTTGCTTAGTCGAGCGCTGGGCACCAGGGCTGTTACTTCTCATTCTGCCTTTGGTTCCTGATTAAGGTAACAGGCTGACAGCTCCATTGCCTGGGTTCAAATCGTAGTTTCCTAATCGCCAATCAGTTGATTTGCTGCTGTGACTTACAGCAGTTGTAAAACCGTACTGAGGATTTGAAGAAATCAAAGGAGTGTAGGAGTTAGGGTATGCCTAGCACACTGTAATCTTACGTAACTTGGGGATGCTTTTATTGTTGAAATTGGGAATACTGTGTTGATACTGGAATCAGCAAAATTCCTTGCACACAGGTGATCTTTGCTAAACATATGTTTGAACATCATTCAACAGACAAGTAGTATTTCTAGGTACACGTCACAGTTACAGGCACTTGAGTATGACAGGGAAAAAAACAACGAAGTCCCTCAGCCACTGACTTACAGGAGCCCAGGGGAGAATGCCAACAACTCAAGGAGATAGGCTTGATCAGCTAGGAGGGTTTTATACAGAGCTGTGGGAGGACTTGTGAAAGAAGCAACATTTAGGTAAAATCCAGGTGACAATGAAGGAGGTGACCAAGGGCAGTTCAGGAGGCAAAGGACTTCCAGGCAGAGAGAGCAAAGGCATGGGAGTCACAGTTTTGGAGCAACCAGGAGTGTGGCTGGAGTCCAGAGTAACAGGAGAAAGGGTCAGAGGATTTTCAATGTGCAAACGTTTATTAAATTGAGTCTTAATAAAGACAGTTACTAAGCCTCTCCCTGTCTAGTCCCTCAGACTTTACCATTTCAAGTCCAAAGCACCCTTCCTAACCCAATAATTCACACAGCAGAGTTCCAACTTACAGATCAACTACTTCTTTCTCTCCTCCTACAGCCGTTCTTCCCAGAAACTCCTCTCTCCACTACATGTACTCTGCAGATGACAGGGATGCCTGCCCAGCTGTACAGGTCACCATTTTTACCTAATGACTTTGGAAGCCATCTATATGAATGGATTCAGATCCAGCAGCATGAGACAGAATCTCAGTTCCAGTTGTTAACTAGCTGTGCACCAAAGGCCAAAGAATTTAACCACTTTCATTTATTTTCACTCTAACAAGCAGAAAACAGCATCATCTACTTCCGAATCTAACTGATGATGGAGCTTCCATGGGGCAGCTTCTGTATAATGTCTAGAATGGTCCCTGGCACATACTGGTTGCTCAGTGAGTGCTGGCATGGTAGCTAGCGATCACCAACATCACATTTTATCATGATGAACTCAAAAAAGAAAAATCACCACTATGATCTAAAACCGGTCCACCCAATCTTTCTTCCAAGAGTAGGAACTACTGAGTAAGTCCTTCTCCATCTTCAAAATAAGCAGAATACTTTGTAGATTCGACCAACTTTCCAATCGTATGTACTGAAATCCATTTGGGACCTAATATGTGCTTATTAATGAATTAACCACAAAGAAGATAACAAACTTGTGGAAAATGGACATGGTCCCATTGAAGTTTGCAATACATTAAATTGCTAAACTAACGCCATGGGATCTTGGCTACTGTGACATTCACACTCTGATTTCATTATGTGCATCTTTGGTCACTGCCAAAGATTACAGAGAAAGTCATCTTTTTCTGCCACAACTACTGTCCTTTTTCTGATATTTGGGGCTAAATCCAGAGTGGCTCCACCTTGCTTGTTCTGCCTGCTTGCTAAATCTATAGTTTTCCCAAACAGCCATGGAAAATAAGCCTAGATCACATCATGGACAGTTAGCACCATGCTCCTTTCTCCCTGGGTGCTTTAACAGTCATGGCTCCCCTCTGCAGCCCCGTAAGAGTTGTGTGCACGACTCCCATTTTTTATGAACTTCGTTACACTTGGCACAACATGAACACACATAAAAGATGAGTTCAGAAGTAGTAAGCTCACTGTAAGCTGACCATCTCTGATCATATAAACTCTAATTATTCAATTCAATACTTCAAAACTGTTCAGTATTTCTAAAATATTACAAAGTAAGCACTGCTATAATCCCTACAGAATGAGTGAAGAACTTGAGGCTCGGAGTGATGACCTGGTTTGCCAGTTTTACACCAGTAGTAATCAGTATCTCTGAGATGGAATTCAGCAGACTGGTTAAAAACCCTCAACTTTAATGACTACAGTGGACTGTGATTCTGGGTTAGGATTAAGATGCTCTGGATCTAGTATTTTCCATATCTATGCATGGCAGAAAGCCCCTGATCACCTTTAAGCTCCAGTTCTTCATCTGATAAAAGGCAGAACTTCTGCCTTTTACAAAGTCCTTGTCATTGTCAGGATCAAATAAGGTGAAGAGCTTGAAATCTATATATAAACCAGGAAATGTCGAACCATCCAGAACTGCTTATTTTTGTCCTGATGTCTTATTATCTATTACTTCCTGATCTTGTCTGATCTCTGATTGCCTCTTTCCGGTGTTTTCTAAAAAGCCCCTTACCTTTCAGCACTGTTCTCCTTGGCTCATCAGGACTCAAGCAGGAATGATAAAAAACCTCTAGTGTTCAGCATGAAGAGTTTACTGTGCACCCTATACTGTGTAAAAACTATGCACCATTATATCACTTACTACTAAGAAGAATTGCTTTACTGAGCTGCTGTCATTTTATTTTAAAGTAAGAATGGGGCTCAGAGATGTGGCCCAAGGTCAGCCGGCTGTAAAGAGGTGCAGCTGAGATTTAAAGCTGTGTTCATCAGCTGACAGCACTCGAGCTGCCAGTTGCTTCCGCATGGGTCGCAAACTCTAGCATGTAAAAGAATCCTCTAAAAAGCAGGTCTCAGTGCTCCTGTCCTCCAGCCTTTGTGATGGAGTCATGGGCTTATTGGCGGGAGGGGACCACTGTAGTGTCAGAATCTATTTTTTTCAGTCATTAATGGATTTTATTTTTTCGAGTCTTAGCTTTTCCAAAAAATTGAGCAGAAAACACCTAGAGTTCTCGTGTGCCTATTTGCCAGGGTCTGCTACCCTACCTCCTTGCCCCCATCTTGCACCAGGTTGGCACATTGGCTACCCTGATAATTGATGAGCCACTATAACGCTGTGCCTACTAATGCTCATTGTTTAGATAGGAGTGGTGGCCTCACAGAAAGGGGAAGCAGAATTGCTCAGAGGCCAGACCTCAGGAGGCCAAAGCACCTCTCTGGGAGCCAGGACAAGTGGACTTGTCAGAAACAAATTTCTACTGCCATCTTCGTCTGAAACTCCCAGCCTCCAGAATTATGGCCAAATAAATTGTCTCTTGCTAAAACCGTGAGACACTGTGTTGTTTTGTTATGGTATCCCAAGCCAACTAACTGAGCCCCAAGCTGGACTGTAAGCACTCACTACCTTTCATGCCTACAATCTCAAAGCACTGCCCCTACCAAAGTCTAGTCAGGAATTCAGAATCTGGGTTCCCCCTCGGACTGTCCCTGAGCAACACTTCTCAAGCCTGTGCTGTGCTTACCTGGGGATCCTTGGAGCACTGCAGAGCTCACTAGGTAGAAGAAGAAAGTACAGTTATAATCACAATCGATTTCCTGCTCTTTACTGTAGCGATACAAAGCTGTTTGCCATCCTACTCAAATGGATGGAACTGCTTATTTTCTCATTAGGTTTCATGCAGCAAATATCCACACTGTTGATTGTTTTGACTCTACCTGCAAATTTCTTAGTGATTCTTGATCACTCAGCATTACACTAATCAGGCAAAGTAATCTACACTGAGATCCTCATGTGAAAGGGAATATTAATATGCCATTATGAGACTAAAGTGAGGTTAAAGTTGTAGGACAGGGTGGACAATTCTGTCCTTCCCGTAGGACTTTTATATTCAGGACCCATTTTGATCTTTACAACTCTGAAGGGCAGACAGGTCAGATTTTATTTTTCCCCATTTTGTGGATGAAGAAACTAAAGTCTTTGCAGATTGGATGGCTTGCTTGAATTTTCATAAGGCACGTAAAATGCAACCAGGTCATAACCCTTCATCATCTGACATCTTTCAGCACCAGCTTCTCTAAATTGTGCCAAATTTATGTAAGCTGGAGTACTGCCAAATGAACTGCAATTCTCTAAGCACCAAATTTCAAATCTGGCTTGCAACTTTGTCCTGTAGGATAAGTCCATATTAAAAATGTAAATTTATTATCTCACTCAGCTGCATTTCTCCTGACTTGTGAACTTTAGGAAATCCACTGGCTATGTTCTCTGGGCAGCAGGAAAGGTAAGTAGTGGATTTGCTCCAGAATAGAAAACTTTTTTGTATTTTTTCTAAATTTTATTAATTTTAATAAGAAAGAAATAACAATGAGACAGCTTCAAAACAGGCTAGTAGGACAGTCACAATAATTAATGCAATGTATATTGTTGTCTCCATAGTAGTTGTTCAGAGTATAAGATGCAGAAATGATAATCCTTCTAAACACTTAGTACAAGTATTTCTTCTCATTGAACTAAGAGAAAGTAGTTGTATATATAGACCAATAGTACATAATAATAGTGGGTTATCCACAGAATTGGCAATGTCTAAAGCTGTTGACTTGAGCCTTTTACAGCTGAGCATATTAATATGGCCGGCCAAACAGCTCAGCAGATTAAAGCACCTGCAAGAGGTGTAGGGACCAGAGGTTCAATCCCTGGGCCTGCTGTGCCGGTGCCACCACCGGGGCATACTGAGACTGCAATTAGACTGAGTGTGGTGGCATGCGTCTATTATCCCAGCCCGTGGGAGGCTGTAAACAGGTGGATCACTATATGTTCAATCTAGTGTGAGACCCTAAAATAAAAATTTAAAAAAAGGAATGAAAATTTAGTTGACCTAGCCAGACAGCTATGCAGAAGTTAAAGTTAATATCATTAATGACGTTAGAGTTGAAAATGTTAGACCTGCAACCCCTATCTCCAGGTTGTTCATTAAATTCCAAATCAGCTTATACCTTTTATCCTTATATTTTCTTTAATTGCTCACTACACTACATGAAAGCTAAAAATA
>PVKN010029914.1:0-12872 GCA_004027915.1 Capromys pilorides
TAAGCCTGCTAGTAGATTTCATGTAAACTTCTGTAAAATGGGAATTTTAAATCTAGCTCTAGTCTAGTTTTCTAGACTTGGAAAACAT
Source organism: Capromys pilorides (assembly GCA_004027915.1). Lineage (NCBI taxonomy): Eukaryota > Metazoa > Chordata > Mammalia > Rodentia > Capromyidae > Capromys > Capromys pilorides. The sequence goes on from PVKN010029914.1 coordinate 89, forward strand.
ACATGCCTATATATGAAACACGGAATTCCTTTTGCCAATTAAATGACATTAGGTCAGTAACCATTCTTAAAGACTTGGAGGGCAGGTTTCCATGGGACAGACTGGCTCTGATCCCCCTCTGCATGCTAGAGGGAATGTAAGGCCTGCTCTGTTTCAGTTTCCTTGCTTTGACTTTACTCCTGATTTTCCCACCTCTTTGTACTTTCCTTTTTAGAGACATGTAAAATTAAGAGAACGATACAGACTGTTCCAACTAAGTGAAGCCCTTAGAAAATGAGTGTGTGTTAACGCCAAAGACAGGGAAATCATTTTAGAAAAAAGACACATTCCCTGTCTCTGGGTCAGATGAGACAAAGAGGACTATGCCCGTTCAGGAGGACACATATAAAAGCTATGTCCCAGCTTAGTATTCTGGCAGGTCTCCTTTGGGAGGCTAAACCTGAGACACAGTGGAGAGAACTAGCTTCTGGATGACACCAGCAGAAGCTATCTGTAAAAACAGCACACATATGGGACCAAAATACATTTATTAGGATAAGGGAGGATCACAACACTTTCTCCTAGGTATCATTTAGGTGTGTAAGAGATAAATTGTAGACTTTAAAACCTTTGCCTTGAAGTGCTAGGTAATCTTGTTCAGGCTTTTAACTATCCCTTATAGAACATGGACAAACAGTGGTTACTCTGCCACTAGTAAGTAGTTCTAGAGCAGTAAGTTCTAGAACAGCTGCCACTCTTTAAAGCAGAGGACAGGTTTCCCTAGCTGTTCTTTGGTGAATATCCATTGAAGCCTATGGCTGATGAAATGTTGGCCAGAGAAATGGTTGGATTCCTTTCTGGAGATAGATCTCTGGTTGTGTGAGCCAATAAACCCTGATAACACCTGAGGGGTCATGGCCAGGGCTACTCTCTGGCTGATACCTGAAAGTGCTTGATAGCAACTGGCTCTTGACCACCAGAATATCTCCATTTACCTATTGTACTTTTTTCTCTCTTTACTAGGAAACTAGGAATTCTACCTGAGGTTTTTAGTAGGACAGCTTAATGAGTCACTCCTTCAAAAATTAGGCTGCAACAGCTCGCAATACTTTACATTCTACAGTGGCTATTAGGGAAATGATTTACATCTATATAAACTAACTTCAATGTTAACTAAGAGATTTTTGTCAGCTTTAAAGTGTTTACCAACATGTAAAATGTGATGCTAGGTGATACATACAAGTTTAGCCTGTAAATTTCAAGTTTAAATCTTGTCCAGTTGCTAAAAATGTTTATCTAGTTGATTAGATAGAAAACAAGTATTTAGAGACTTGGCTTGCTGCACAGGGCCAGATCTTCCAGTCAATGGTTCTATCTATCTCTACAAGTGACCCTTGTAGCCTAAAATGTGCTCAATTCCAATTGACATTTTTATGTAATAGTTGTTTCCTTCTGTAGGCATTCCTGTCTCTGGACCAATTATAACTTTCACTTACAAATATACAGTAAGAGTAAGTAAAAGTTTTGTAAAAGATGTTTCAGGAGATGAAATCGCACACCAGTTTGAGGGTGGATAGGCTGGTGGTATCTTGTCTCCTTTCTCTCCAATAAAAGCATCCACCTGTTCTGGAGAGGGCTACTCAAGGATGCTTGGGTGGAGGAATCAATAGGAAGAAGGTAGGGAAGCCCGAAAGGTAATTTCTATTGAATTCCAGGTTATGTTTCAGGAGATAAAAATTGCGCACTAGTTCAAGGATGGATAGGCTGGTGGGATCTTGTCTTCATTCTCTCCAACAGGAGCATCCACCTGCCCTGGAGAGGGCTACTCAGGGGACACCTTTCAGGAGGGAATCAATAGAAAGAAGGTGGGGATGCCCTAAAGGTAATTTCTATTGAATTCCAGGTTATCTCACAAGCAAAGTCTCTTACTTCTTTAGAGTGCTTCATTAGGCACCTTAAGATGTTTGATCCTATACACTAAAAAATGGCAAAGGAAATGCAAAGAAAAGTATTATGACACTATTTCACAACTAAAAAGATATTGTAAAAATGATAAAAAGTTCTTATGTTCAGATTTTGTTTGCGTTAAGAAGGTTATTGTTATTTAAGTTTTAAAATGTAGATGTGAGCCTAAGGACAAGATGGCCTTAATCATAGCCTCTTACTGAAAGTAAGGTTTCCCCTATCCAGCTTTTCAGTCTAGAGGTAGAGCTTCTAGATCAGCTATAATCCAGGCCTCTACAGAGCTATCCCCATTCTTAGCTAAGTTTATCCTTTTAAAAAGTGAATGAACAATTTAATACTGTCAGAGTTCATGTGTCTTTTTCTCTGTGACCTAAAACAGTCAGATCTTAGAGAATTTTTAGATGACTCTGGTAAGTACACTGATATCTTTAGAGGACTTATTCAGACTTATTAACCAGATTAAAGAGATATAATATTAATCTTAAACCAAGCTTTGATTTCTAGTAAAAGGCAACATTACAAGCTATTACATTTGGAGATAAATATTGTATTGTTAATTTTAAAGAACCAAGAGATAGCCAGTGGAACTACCTGTTGCCACTGGCACCCAAAAAGTCAGACCTCTGCTGGCCTAATAGCCAGGCAAGAGTTTGGATAAAAGACATTTTCCAATGTATATTCTTGAAAGTCTAAGACTAGTAAGACTGTACTATTTTGTTTCACTTCAGATTTCTTGATTCATATACAAACTAAGAATCTTTAATAAATTTAATATCTAGTGTGATTGATGATCATTAATACATAGAAGGGGCTGACAATCCTTGATTTTGTATAGGAAAAATATATAATAGCAAGGTAAGATTTTTATAGAAAATAGGGAAGACATCAATGGCTTTTAGAATACAGATGAAGGACACCTTGGTAAGTAGTTGATTTGAAGAGAACAAAAAGAAAGAATGTTATATATGCTGGCATAAATCTTCTGTCAATTCTATTATCTCCTTTTATAGTTTTTTAAAGGTAAGAATCTAAAAAGGATGTTTTCCCACAAACAAAGAAGAACAAAGAAAAGCACTCATCAGTCACTTAAATTGAGAGGCAGAGGAGGCAACAGTGACAGTAACAGAGACAGAGGCAGAGGATAATGGAATAAAGTAAGGACATTAATCAGAAACACCACATTATTTTTATACACAAGGATTTCTAATGTTCAGAATGCATGGGCGATGACTTGAAGTAAGCATTGTTCTAGAGAGAGAATCTCAGATATGTTGCTTAAATTACTCAAAAGCATGACTAAGAACAAATGACTCTCAACAGGAAAGTAAGATCTCTGGCTAGAAAAACACTACACATGAGCACTGAGTTAGAACCAAGCATTTGTGAAATGACAAAGTACACATAAGTTTCTACATCACTAGCCAGTAATGTGAGAAGGAAATGCCACACCCTGCCAGGGGAGTTAGTGGGGTGCTACCAGAGTTGCCATGGACTTTTTCTAACTTATTTTTGCCTCAAAAAAATTCTGACCATACCTCCCAACTCATCACCACACATAATCCCACCTCTTTCTTAAGAATTAATGCCCATTTGAGCCACTGGTACTGATGAGTGAGTTATCCCACCCTTTAGTGGAGCTGGGCAGAAGGTAGAACCACAGCTCCAGTGAGAGCCTCTGCCTCCATGAGTTTATTTCCTGTGACTCCCCTGTTCTAGGTAGGCATTTGACACTGCTAGGAGGAAGATGGAGTTGAGTGTGTGCAGAAGCCAGTCCTACTTTCCTGCAGCCCTGTGCTCTCCATATCTATGGGTGCATGTGCACACACGCACTCACAGCCTACTAGGAATTTCCAGGGTGTTCATTGTGCACACGTGGCTCAGAATGCTCTAGAGAAGTCTGAGAACAGTCTCAGGGTAGAGTGATCTTTGCTCTGAGAATCAAAGTCTCTGATTTTTGCTCACAGGGACTTATCTGATGCATTGCAGACTAACAGATCTAACTCACTTAGAAAAATCAATGTAAATATCAATAAGGAGCATAGCAGCCTTCCAGCTCCATGGTTCTGTGCATAGCATATATTTGTTGGATGAATGATCAATACAGAAATGTGGGCACAGACTGCTTCAGTGTCAGCAAACATAAATAAAGATTCAAGCTTCCAGTTTTTATGTCACTATAATTGTTCTTCCTTCATTACCTCAAATATTCTAATTATAAAGTCTATATGTCACAATTCAGAGACAAGTGTTCTTGCACATATTATGTTGTATTTGATTCAGAAAAATAATAACAGCTAGTATTACTGAGCACTGTTACATGTCAGAAAAAGTGCTTATTAATTTATGTATATCATCTTGTTTCACCTACAAAAGTTTTATCAGTACTATTTTCATTCTTGTGTGAAAAGTGAGCTCTAGTGAAGTTGTATAATTGTTTATCTAGAAAGTTACATGATGATTACATCATAGTATGAAAAGTACAAAAAGTGATAACCCAAGTCTATCTAATGACAAAACTCACACTCCTACCTACTCCTTAAAATTGTTTTGCCTACTCTCTGTTACCAGATTAAAATACCATTCAAGGTTAACAAAGGATTTCCAGGCTGTAATGTAATATATAAAGAATGTATATGATATTTGACACAGCTCAAGAAAAGCATTTTACTGAAAAAGAACTATTTTATCAGATACTCAACCTATTTTTCTAATTAAGTAGTATAAATATTTCATGGAGAGTTTTCAAAATATAGTTAGTTCTTACTACTGTGTTAGTTACATTCTGTAAAGGAGAGGTGGATAGAGAATTAGCGAATACTGAGCTATTGCTTCCTAGGAGAAAGGCAGGTCAGGTTCCTGTGAGTCTCTAGTCAACAGATCAACACATGACTTTGGTCTGTGTTTCTATGTAAGATACTTTATGTAATCCACATCATTCATTCTTCACTAAAGAATTCACAGCTGTCCTCCCTATAAGTTAGACCTAAACAAAATTTGTGACCTATGTTTTCTTCATAAGACAGGTCACCACTTTCTTTTAGAAACTGTATACATCATTTCATTAGTATGATAGAGGCCATTTTAAAACAGTGAAATGACTAAGAAAGACACAAAAATGGAAAAGTGTAATATTACATACACCTTGTCATTACAGTTTATAGCTAGATGTCCCCTGAAAGCTTCATGTGCTCACAAGTGGATCTTTCAGAGGTGGTTGGATGTGGGATGTGCAAAAAGGATTTAAAGTGTGTAATAACTAAATCAGCCCATTGATTGTTTTAGCATAGTTTCAGGGTGAATAATGGAAAGGCCCCCCTTGGGTGTGCATGGCAACATCCAAAAGGCATGGGGTAAAAGTTTGGAAGGCTTCCTGCAATCCTGCCACCTTGCTATGGACTGTTTTGCTTCTGCGATACCCTTCTTCCATGACACCCTGCCTTGGAACCAACTGACTATGAATTTAATCTTCTACAAACTGTGAGCTAAAAGAAATCTTCCCTTCTTTTGCTCATGGACATCAGACATTTTGTCCCAGTAATGAGAAAAGTACCTACGACCCATGTAAAGGACTCTACAATAAGAAAGCTTTTGGGAAGGAAGCCAGACATATGGAAGGGAGGGCCAAGCATTACCTTGTTTAGTCTCAGCTGGGAATGTGTAGATTTCTGCTCTGTGCATGACCAGAAAAAGTTGCAGTACACCGTGCATGGTGATTCTTGGATTATGAATAAAATTTTATCAAACAGGTAATTTCAGAAACATTAAATCTGTGAGCAGAGAGGATCATCTGTACATATAAGTCACTTGAAGGAAGTCTTGGTAGTTAAATCTTTCTTTTTCTTTTCTTTTTTTTTTTTTTCACTCTAAATGAATTTATGTCAACTGTCAATGAAAAAATGTCACTAATACACTGTGGATACCTTTTGCAATGTAAATCCATACCCCTCTTTCTTTATGGTGAACTTCAACCTAGCAATTATTACAACAAATGTTACAGTCTAAAGCTCAAACATATTTTAGCAATTTTGGAATTGAATTGAGTACAAACCAAATAAAATTTACATCCTAACTAATACTGCCCCCTAGGCCTGTGAGGACACAGCCTTCTGCATGGATGGCAGAGCCTTTCCCGCGGGTGCTTCTCTAAGTCGTCCAGGTTGTCTTCAGCTTCACTCTCGGTCTCCTTCTTGGGCCTGGGTGCTTCCTCAGGTTCTTCCTTTGCTGATGTGGTTGTGGCAGCAGCACCAGCCACAGAGGTAGCAGGAGCCACAGTGGTTGCAGCCACAGCCTTTTCCTTCTTGTGTTTTTTGTGCTTCTTGTGTTTCTTATCCTTTATGTTTCCTGTCTTTCTTTTTCTTTTCACCTCCTTCGAATTCCAAGCTGGTGATAGGCTTGGCCAGGGGTTCCTAGCCTTCCTAGTCGGTAATCATAGTTAAATCTTGAGTAAAGAAAATGTTCCAGGTCCCTGCGCAACAACATACTTATGATATCATCTCTTATGTGTTTGATATGCAGGCTAAAACCATATGGTCTGTGCCTGCCTTTATGCTAAATTAGATGTGTAGTGTGGTACTTTCCAAAGTGCAGGCCTCCTCCAATTCCTCTTCAAGACCTGCCTTTCTTTTTTGGCCATGGGCATTGTTGCTCCACCACTGAACAGCCCAGGAGTTCTGTCTTGCAGTTAGTAAGGAAACAAGACTGCAATCACATAGAAAGGGTCTTCAAACACCACATGTTGGGATACCAACAACTGTGTGCGCACATGCTACTCTGGCTTGTTGAACTTTTGGATTTGCTATGTATCTAGCCATTTTCTGTTATTATATTTTTTGAGAAATAATGGAAAGAAATAGTTAAATCACAATTGTGAAAAATCCTTTTAAAGAATGTGATTTCCGATGGAAATGACACTTTTTATAGTGGCAGGTGGTTTTAGAAGCATGCAAATACACATATCCCCTGGAGTGCCTTCATCCACCTTATTTCTTACCTAAAATGAGTCTTGTTTTTGTCTTTACTAATGTTTAAATTCTAGGCTGGAGCTGCACGGAAAGTCTGTGCTGAGAGCAAGAACATTATCTCAACCACCAGGGTGATGGGTGGCAGATCTTGTGACTTCACAGGTACTAGAAAGGAGGAAATCTGTCACTAAAAGGCAATCAAAGCTACAATGAAGTGACTGCCTCTTGTGGTTCAGATTTAAATATCACCAGAAAGTCTCACATATTCAGAGATGGGGCTTTTGAAAGTGGCTGGATTGTGTGGCCGTGCATTAATCACCAGAGTCGTCTATTGAGGAGCTCACAGCCAAATGTGCCTTTAGGAAGGAGACCAAATCAGAAGCTGTGGCTACTGAGGGCATAGCTTCCAAGGGCGTACCTTTCACTCAGGCTTCTTCCCGCTCTCTGCTTCCTGGCTGCCATGAGGTGAGCTGTTGTCCTCATCTTCCGCCACACTCTGTGGCCTTGGAGTGGACTGAATACTGAAACTGTGAGACAAGTGACCTCTTCTTTACATTGCTGTCAGGCATTTTGTTCCAACAGAAAAACTGATGAATGCACTCTTTAGTCTACCCCTAGCCCTACAGAATCTGGATTTGAAGACTATGTTGGCAACGCACTTCAACTCGTTTTTTGATCAAGTTTTGTTTACTAATTCCAATGTGAAATGTAAACTAAACTCCAGAATGAGAATTATCACCAGCTTTCCTTTCTCACATCTTGTTTTGTGTGGCTGGTACTGGAGAGCAGGGATTCACTCACCCTCGCCTAGAGTCTCATCCCTGGAAGTCAGTGGTAAGGAGGCAAATCCATGTGACTGCTTTATTTGTTGTTTACAGCCTTTAATTGTGGTAAAGTACACATAACATAGAACTATCCATCTTAACAATTTAACATGTAGAGTTCAGTAGTGTTAAGTATATTCCCATTGTTATGCAACCAATATCCAGAAAATTTTCACCCGGTGTCTTAGTTACTTTTTACTCGTTTCTGGGACAAATATCTGACATTCAAAATGAAGGAAGGAAGGTTTATTTACATCACAGTTGGTGGCGGTTTCAGTCCATATCCAGCTGGCCCAAGGCTGAGTGGAACAGGGCAGAGAGCATCTAGTTCATGGTGGTGGAACAGCAACAGTTGCAACAGAGGCAGCAGACCAACCAGAGTGCAGAGAGCAACAACTTGAGTCTGTCTATCTCTCTTTATATCACATTCAGGCTCTCTGCCTCAGCCTATCTGCCTTAGGCCACACCCATAATCCCAGAAGTACTCAGACCCTTAGTCCCATCAGTACTAAAACACATAATCCCAGGAGATCATGACTCATGTCTCAAACTCTAGAAGTCCCCGCCCCATGATTGCATGAGGCTCTGAGGGGACAACTAGACATAAACCATAACACCTGGCAAAACAAAAAGTTTGTAAAGCATTGAACACTAACCAACCATTTTCCTTCCTTCACAGAAAAGTTACTTCCTCCTCTTCTTCCTTCATTTGAAAATAGTTAAAACCTGGAAAGGAGTCTGACCAACTAGCTCAGCAAATTAAAACACCTGCAAGCATGTGCAGGGGCTGGGGTTTCGATCCCCAGGCCTGCCTTGCTGGCCCCACCCAGTGGTATGCTGAGATGGCAATAGAGACTGGGTGTGGTGGTGCTCACTTATAGTCCCAGTGCTTGGGAGGCTGTAAACAGACGGATAACTACGGGTCCAATCAAGTAGTGTGATCCTGAACCTCCTGTAGACCCTTTCTAAAAGTCAATCAATCAATCAATCAATCAATCAATCAACCAACCAACCAACTTGGAAGGCCAAAGTATGTCAACACACCCTTGGAATGAAGTTCATTATTGTTCTGTCTTTAAACAGAAGAACTAACTAACCTGGCCATGGCTGATATGACCTGAGCCCATGTCTTCCTTCTCCTTACCTCCACCTCACTTGGGCCTGCCTGGCGATTTTTTTCTCTTCATCTAAGTGGACAAAGCACCTCAAACTTTAAGTTCTTTACTGATTTTGTTACCTCTGTTTTGACTGTCATCTTTCCCTATACATCTGAATAGTTCTCTCTCTCCTTTCAAATCTCCATTTAGGTGATTCCTTGTGCCAGGGATCTTTTCTGATTAGCCTCTGTCAATAGCTCACACTCCTTTCTGTCTTCTTTTTTGCTTGATCCTTCTTCTTTTTTTTTTTTTTTGTGGGACTGGCGTTCAAACTCATGACCTTGCCCTTGCCAGGCAGGCACTTGTGCCACAGAGCTATCTCCCCAGCCCCTGCTTGATACTTCTGTATTAGCTGCCACCTCAGTTTACATAATCTGCTTTTAAAAATTTGCCACCAGTTTTTTCCACTAGAAATTAAAAAAAAATTAATTAGGTCAGAACTTTGCTTTGTTCACTATTTTATCTACAGTACTCAAGAACTGTATGGCAAATAGAGACAGTTTTAGGCACATCACTTACTATGTGCCAGACATTTTCTAAGTGCTCTGCAAATGTTAGCTCATTTTACCCTTATATAAATTCTAGGAGTTTCAATAGTTTTCCTTATTTTACAAATCAGAAAACTGGAGGTACAGAGATACCAAAAAGATGGACCATAAAGTAAACTGAATCAATTGTTTGGCAGGCTCTGTGGTCTTCACTACAGGTTGAGATAAGAAATTTAATATCCCCTCAAATTATAAAATGAAAGGGAAGAGGTTGCACTTTTTCTCCTTTGCATTATTCCATGTTTTTACTTAATGACAATTAATAGTGTGAATTAGCATGGATTATAGATCCCACAGGGCAGAGGCTAAATGGATAGTTTTCTACTGTCCTTTCCCTGCACTGGCAGAGAAAAAGCCTGGTGTATGGGATTTATTTCTCTCCAGTCTAGATATTATGTTGAAGTTTGGGCAGTGAAAGTTACTATATCTTCCTGGATCTGGGGAGATAGTGCCATGGCACAAGTAGCTACCTGGCAAGTGCAAGGTCGTGAGTTTGCACACTGGTGCCGGAAAAAAAAAAAAAATCTTCCTGACTAAATAGACTTAATTTCATTCCAAAACATGGCAGGTCAGGACAAACTAGTAGTCTTGTGGGAATATGACTTAATCATTTATACTTACTAGTCTTAAGTGCACATACCTTACCAAGAAGGGAAGATACCCTGAAATTTCCATTTCTTTTCATGTTATACACAGATGTCATCATTTACAACCACTGTGTTTCCCAATACATTCTCCCTTATAGTTCAGCTTTTTTCCTGTCGTTCTTAGCATTCTATTTCTCTTCTTTGCCCTATTCTGTGTCATTCACTGCAGTTTGCTCTACCATCTCAGTATTCCTCTAATGTGCTATTTCAGTTGAACTTAAGCACTGGAGAGTGAACACCAATTTATTGCTGTCTTCTTCTAAGTGCTTAATGCAGGCTTAATAAAAATTCATAGCTGTGTTTCCCTCGCTTACATAAGATTAGGCTGCTTCTGATATACATCTAGGTTAGGTCGCTGTCAGGAGCTTTGTTGAAAATCTTCTGGAAAACTATATCACCTTTTTTAAAATTCGTGTTATAGAAGACGCCAGTAGTCACAGGAGCAGAGAGGAGAGAAGAGCAGGTGCTGCCCATCCTCCCCTTCACCAGACTCTTAGTAAAAAGGCTAATGTTATACTCTTCAGCGGGGACATTCTTGATCAGAACATCCCTGGAGAATTGGAGTTAGGATGCTAAATGCATTTCCAGTCAACAGGCCAATGCTATAAGTTCTCTCAGCCATGGGGCTTTATCTCCTGCCCGAAAACACACTCATTTCTGGTAACAAAGGAGGGCTTGTTATTTGCCTCACTGTCTATGCATCCTACCCAGGATGCTTGACCTCTTGCCCTGTGTGTGTGGGAAGAGAACATTTTCCTACCAAAAGGGATCCTTGTTAGGGACAGCTAAGCCATCTGCTTCCACTAGGAGTGAACTGGTCTCTTTCAAATGATAATTTCTACTTTCTCTTTTAAATTCCCCTTGTAAACAGTAAACCATTAGGGAATCAAAAACTGCCCTAAACTCACCTTTTTCTGGAACCCCACATCATGTCTCTGTCCTCTGGCACAAGTCTGTAGTCTCTACCCAAGATCCAGCTGTGAGGAAGGGCCCTTTCCCATCCCAATCCCAAAAATCCCAACACTCAGCTAGGAGCCGACTGACATATGCGATTCACTTTCTTCACAACTTCTAGAGATTAACATTTCTTCATGCCACTCTGATTTCAGCTAGTCTATCAAAATTTTCTTGTGTTTAGTCTTGAAAATGATTTTTAGAAAGCAGAATGCCTTTAATTTATTACTCCTGTCACTACCACATCCATAGCTTCATCTGTTTCATAATGCTTTTTACTTGCAACATTTGAATTCTTAGAAATATTGGGCCACAGCAAGTTTTAGTGCAGCATTTATTTTCATTAGAAATAACTTACATCAATAGACGTCTACAGTGCTCTAAATTAAATTTAAAACATTCTCTGGCAGAGCAGCTTCTGTCTGTTGAACTAAGCACCATTTTTCAGAATGAAGGCATGAATAGGATAGAAAACAGGCAGCAACTATTTCCTTCCTGGCTGCTACACATACTGCCTTCCTTACTTGCCTGAATAAAAAGAAAATGCTTGATTTCATTTGTGTTATAATTGGGCTAAAAAAAGTCTCTTCTTCTTATTTCATTTTAATTTTATGTAATTAGCTGCAGCACTCTGCAGGTTTTGGTTTCAGATGTATGTACATCTTTGTGTGTGATTTTAGGCTGTGTACTGATAGTTTCATAAAAACTTTATAGCTAAAGATCAAATTTATTTAAAAATAAGGCACAGAACAGGTGCATTCTAAGTGACCATGCATTGGCAAATAAAAATATTTAATGTTCCTTAAAAAGGCTATGGCAACTAAGCAAAATACAATCTTCAACAAAATTGATTTTTAAAATGTTCTTACTAATCCAATGCATAGGATATATTAGAAAAGTACATTTGCTCACAAAATATTTTATCAGCCTGTAAAATTTTCACTAGCTTGCTTTATTCTTAACAGTGCTATAACTATGATAGATCTGCAGAAAATTTATCAGAAGAATGAGAAAATGATAATATTTTTGCTGTGGGTTGCAATTTTCTTTTATATTAACCTTTACATTTATTGCATGTTTGATTTCTGTAGGTGCTTCCTGGACTGCTTTTAGGTCCTATACATTCCCTGCCAAGGACATTTTCATTAATTAAGTTCAACAGAATTATATTTATAGCGTCTGTCATGTGTTAGACACTATGCTCTGTGTCTGAAGAAACTGAACAGAAGAATTAAAAAGAATATAAAATAGAGGAACTGCCAGTGAAATAGGTAATGATCTAGCAATAAGAGTAAAACATTTTAAAGCTACATAATGTGTTGATAGTGAAGCCTCAAAAGCTAGAGGAAGCAGATTGAATTTGAATCCTTTTTTGATGGAGGTGTTAGCAGTCAGAGGAGTTGGGAGAGTCTCCATTTCAGATAGATTGGAAGTTTACATGAAAACAAGAAAAAACATAAGAACAGGGCATACTTAAGGAATAAAACACAGCTTATGAGGACAAGAAGTCTGGGATAGGAATGATGCAGAGGCGAGTGTTAATTGACTGAGGTAAAGGATAACGCTACTAGCAGGTGATACTGACACAACTGGATATCCACAGGAAGGAGAAGGAAGCCAGGTACCTTCCTGAGACCACACATAATGATTCATTCTAAGTCAGGTAGAGTTCTACATATAGATTCTAAAACTACAGGACTCTGGAGAAAATCTAAAAGGAATCCTTACTTACCTTGGGTTATTAAGTCT
>PVKN010029915.1:0-12873 GCA_004027915.1 Capromys pilorides
CACTCTGCAAATCCTGTTTCTTTCCCTGTCTTTAATAAAACTCTACTATTGTTAAAAACAAAAGAAGTTGTTTGCTGGGAATTGTGGGGCACACATGTAATCCCAGCATTTGGGATGCTAAAGCAGGCAGGAGGACCAGCACTTGTTTGAGCCAGGCTCAACTACATAATAAGACCCTGTCTCAAAAAAAAAAAAAAAAAAAAAAAAGAGGCAGCAAGATAGCTCAGCAGACTAAAGCACCTCCCTAGGCAAGCTTAGCCAAGGGCAGGGACCACGGTTTGATCCCTAGCACCACAGGCCACAGGCCACACCAGCCCCACCTCCACGGTGCTCTGGCCAGATTCTGGGCATAGTGGTATAGGCCTGTAATCCCAGCACTCGGGAGGCTGAAGCGAGTCCAAGATGCATAATGAGACCCTGCAACAACCAAATACATAAAAAAAAAAAAAAAAAAAAGGCTTCAGAACCTACTGAACATGATCCATGTGTGGAACCCTGGACATGAAGACATGGAAGACAAACCCCCGCACTTCAGGAGTATGCAAAATTCTAAGGCCCAGGCCAGAAGAGGTGGCACACACCTGTAATCCCAGCGCTCAGGAGACTGAACAGGAGGATCACTGGAGAGTTTGAGACCAGCCTGGGCTACAAAGTGAGTTAAGGCCAACCTGTACTGCATAGCAAGACCCTGACTCAAAAAGACAGGGGAAAAAAAAAAAAACTAAGGGAGTGGGGTGCTTTCTATGATGGAGTGCTGGTCTCCTTTGCAGAAGGCCTAGGTTTCATTCCTGGTACTGTAAAACACAAAGATAATACAATGCTAAAATAAATAAATAAGTAAACCTCTGGTTAGTGGGTACAGATTCTGCAAAGGCTTTGCTCTTTGAAGCTGGAAATTTACTTATGTCAAGTGAGTTTCCAAAACTGCTGATGAAACAAAAAAAGAATACAATGATGCTGAATGCTTCGTTTTATCTGCACATCTCCCTCCCCCAGAGATGTGGGGAAACAGGCCAGCAGGCCAGTGATTTCAGGAACTAATTCTCAAAGCTGCTGTACTCAGAAAGGAGTTTAAGGTAGGGGTTCAACATCTAATTTCAGTTTCTTGCCTCCATACGGAGTGACCCCAGAATATCTTCCTTACCTCATGCTACAGCAGAATTATTTGTGCCTTTGAGAAAAATGTTAGAATTTGTTACTTTCTGCAGATTACAAGAATATTCATCTTTTCTAGTTATGTCTATTATATTCTACAGGAAAAGGATAAACCATGAAAAGAGCCTGTCAGTAGGAACAAGTACTGTAAGAAGCTACCAAAAAAAAGAAAGAAAAAAAATTTATAAAACCCAGGCATGGTGGTACACGCCCATAACCCCAGCATTGGGAGGTTGAGGCAGGAGGAGGTTAAGTTGGAGGCCAACCTGAGCTACATGGTGAATTCAAGACCAGCCTGAAATACACAGCAAGATTCTGTCTAAAAAAAAAAAAAATTAAAGGCAAAAGGAAAGTTGTACAAGCAGCTCCTGCCCCTTAGGAGATAGGTGGTACCGTACAGATCACGGCCTTTTCGCGCAGGCTCGCCACTCAGCATCTCTGCCTGATGACAGAGCAGTCAGGGAAACCTGCCTCCCGCAGCTCTTTCCACGCTGCTCCTGCCCCACTTCAAAGCCTCTCCGCCACTCTGCCTGCTCCCTCTGAACTCCTGCCTCCAGCAATTCTGCCTTCAGTGCAGTCAGAGGATATTTTTAAAAAAGATCAGCTCAGTGCCACTCCCTCGATCCCATCTTACTAGGGTTTCACACTGCTCCCAAAACACAATCCCAACTCCTCTTTGAGGTGCACACGGCACTGGAGCCTTGAAGAATCTTTCAGAGGCCGAGCATGGTGGCCCACGCCTGTAATGCCAGCACTCACGAGGAGGTGGCAGGATCATGGAGAGTGTGAGGCCAGCCTGAGCTACGTAACATCGCACAAAAAAAGGAATCCTCACAGAGGGTTAGGGGTGTAGCTCACCCAGCTACTCAAGAAGTAGCAGGTTTGCAACTTCAAATGCCCTAACATGCAGCCTTGTTCATTACTGTGAGATTTGAAGCTGGCAGCACTGGAAGTGGAAAGAGGTTGTCCACATCTACAAGAGGCATTGAGTTCAGAGAGGGGGCAGACTCTCATCTGTATGTAAGGTGAGTTTGATAAAGTCAGTAGCAACTGAAATACGAAGTTTATTGTTATAGAATACCATGTGCGGGATATATTCATATACTGATATAGACACTACATGTTTGTATACGCAGCATGCAACTTAGTGAAGTCTTGTCTTAAAGCAAAATAAAAACAGCATAGTTCAGGGGTTGAGGCTTACCTGGCATGCACAAGGGTCTGACTGCAAGCCCCAGCACCAAAAAAATAAAACAGACTTTGTGCTGTACTTGTGTGTGTAAGTTTGCATGTATGGACAGACATCTACATTGTTTGTGCTCCTCACAATCACCAACAGGAGTCGGCTCCACTCTGATAGGGTCCTGCATGATGCCTCAGTCTCCACACTGGCAGTGCACCGGAAGGGAGAGGAATCTCAGCCTCGGCCTGTGCATGTGAGCGATGCTGACTAAGGTCTAAGCCTTACGCTGGGACGTGACATCAACAAAGACAAGCCAGTTTCCACTGGGAAGGCATGGAACTGTTACTCCTCAGCAGGGCAAGTTTATTTACTCCCACAGGAGATAAACAAACATGACCACCAGGGAAAGCTGGGAACAAAGTGTACTTGACCTGCTGCAGATAAACCAAAAGCCTGAAGTCTGAGAAGAGGCTCCATTTTTTGCCCCTCTTAGTTCAAGTCACTGTTAAGTCTCCTTCAGGGAAACAAAAGCAAAGGCAAAGAATGCCCCAGAAGCTGAAGCAGAGGGAAAATACAGGCAGTTCTGTCGGCTGAACAAGGGCACGGAGGGCATACAATACAATCACAAAAATCTAAATTTAAAAAACAAATCTTAAAGTCAAAGATACCTAAGGGAGTCCTGCTCAGTGCCTTAGGGTTTTTTTAGTTGGTTGGTTGGCTGGTTTTTCTGAGACAGTCTCACTCAGTACCGTCGGCTGGCCTTGAACTTGCAGTGATCCTCCTGCCTCAGCCTCCTGAATACTTGCATATCAGGCATGTGCCACCATACCCAGCTGAATGCCCTCACTTCCCTGCCTACTGTGTTGACAGATATCAGAACACTGAATATAGCAACATTTCCATTACTGAATGCATACAAAAATCTAAACCCAATAGGAAATATTTTAGTAATTTAGAATATTTCTCATTCACATGTAGGCTCATATTATCACTTCTCCAAAGAGACCTTAAACCCCCTAAACTCTCTATCAAAAGATATTATAGAGGCCGGCGAGATGGTTCAGTGGTCTAAAGCACCTGCTTAGGAGGGCTCAGGCAACTGCGGGGACTGCAGTTCGATCCCCGGCACCACATGCTGCGCCAGCGCCACCACCAGGGCAGGCTGAGCCAGCCACAAAATGAATAAATAAAGAAAGAAACAAACACAACAAGCAAACAAATACATAAATAAAATAAAATTTAAAAAAAAAAAAAAAAAGCTATTATAAACCAGGGCCCAAATCTGTAATTCTAACATTCTGTTTTTTGGGTTTGTTTTTTTGTTTTTTGTTTTTTGGTTTTTTTTCCCCAGTACTGGGAATTTAACTTGGGATCCTGTCTTGCCAGACAGGCGCTTATGCTACTGAGCTGTCTCCCCAGTCCTAATTCCAGTGCTCTGGGACGGTGAGAGGAAAGGTCTGGAAGTCCAAGCTCAGCTCGAGCAACATAGTGACTTAAAGAGAACTGGTCTCAAGATAAATAAAAAAGAGCTAGGAACATATGTTAGAATGAGGGGCCTGGGTTCAAGCCCTGGTACCAAAAATGAAATACACACAAAGAAGTATGAAAAAGAAAGTAAAACACTATCTAATTTCAGGACATAATAAAGCTACAACGGTTCAGACATGTGACACTGGCACAAAGATAAACAAATCAAGAGACATAATCAAGTCCAGAAACAGATCCCTACATAAAAGGACAACTGATTTTTAATAAATGTGCAAACTCTCTAGATAATCTCTTCAACAAACAGTGCTAAACCATCCAGATGGCACACATCTGTCATCCTGGCACTCGAGGGGGCTGAGATAGGAAAATCACAAGTCAAAACCCAGCCCCAGCAATTTATTGTTGAGACCCTGTCTCAAATCTAAAAAAAAAAAAATTAAATTAAATAGTCTGAAGCTGGATATCCACGTGCAAGGAGATAGAAGCATACATCTGTAATCCCAGAATTCAGGACGCTGAGGCAGGAGGATTGCTGCTGTTTTTTGTTTTTTTGTTCCTATACCTTACCCTATATGCAAAATGTAATTCAAAGTGAATTATAAACCCAAAACTACTAAGTTTGGTGCTGGGGAGATAGGTTGGTGGCCTAACTGCCTACCTGGCACGCATAAGGACCCAGGTTCAATCCTTGGTACTGCATGTCATGCCAGCTATCAAAACCAGCCATGGGCCGGGCATGGTAGCACACACCTAATCCCAGCACTTGGGAGGCTGAGGCAGGAGGATCAGTGCAAGTTTGAGACCAGCCTGGCCTACAAAGTGAGGTCAAGGCCAGCCTGAACTGCATAATGAGAGCCTGTCTCAAAAAGCTAAAAAAAAAAAAAAAAACCCACAGGCATGATGGTACACACCTGTAATCCCAGTGTTAGGGAGGCTGAGATGGGAGGATCACTATCAATCCAACCTGCACAGCGAGACCCTGTACCAAATAAATAAATAGATGATTTTTTTAAAATAAAGTTTAGGGCCAGCGGTCTAAAGCACCTGTTTAGGAAAGCTTAGGCAACTGCAGGGACCATGGTTCGATACCTGGCACCAAATGCTGCGCCAGCCACACCCCCAGAGCAAGCTGAGCTGGCCATAAAAAAAAAAAATTAGAAAAGGTCCAGGTTTTGATGCCTGGCACCACATACCGCGCCGGCCCCACCCCAAGGTGTGCTGAACAAGCTACAGAGGCAGGGCACGGTGACACACACCTGTAATCCTAGCACTGGAGAGGCCAAAAACAGGAGGGTCACTATGAGTCCGAGCTGTGTAGTGAGACCCTGTACCAAACACATGAAAATAAAATAAAACAAAATTAAAATTTAAAAAACTATTAAGCTTGCAAAAAGACAAAAAACATTTGAGCCCTTGGGTTAAATTTTCTCAGAAATGGTACCAAAAGCACAATCTGTACAAAATGAGTTGATAAAACTAGACTTCATTAAAAGCTCTAGCTCTTGCAAGCTGGGCATGGTGGGACTTGAGTGTAACCCCAGCTACATAGGAGGCTGAGGCAGGAGGAACAAGAATTCAGGGCAAGCAGGAGCCACTTTTTGAGACCCTGCCTCAGAATAAAATAAAAGTGCTTCAGGATCCAGGTCAACACGAGGCCTGAGTTCAACCCCCAGTACTGTCAAAAAGAAAAAGTCAAGACAAATAGACTAGAAGAAAATATATTTGCAATTCTGACTACACTGATATTTAAGATCCATAATTCTATAAAGAAATCTTAGTAAGAAAACAAACTAGGGCCGGTGAGACGGTTCAGTGGTCTAAAGCGCCTGCTTAGGAGGGCTCAGGCAACTGCGGGGACTGCAGTTCGATCCCTGGCACCACATGCTGCGCCAGCGCCACCACCAGGGCAGGCTGAGCCAGCCACAAAATGAATAAAGAAACAAACAAACACAACAAGCAAACAAATAAATAAATAAATAAATAAAATTAAAAAAAAAAGAAAACAAACTAGAAGCCAGGCATGTTAGGGCACACCCATTATCCCAGCACTTAGAAGGCTGAGGTGAGTTTAAAGCCAGCCTGGACTACATACTGAATTCAGGGCCAGCCTGACCTATATAGATATACCAAGACCTTGCTCAAAAACAAAACAATACAGTACAAACAACTGTATGGAAAAAAAAAAAAAAAACAGGCAAAGATTAGAACAGACACATCAACAAAAAAATAAACAAAGCCAGCCACAGCGGCACATGTCTATAACCCCAGAACTCAAGAGACTAAGGCAGGAGGATCACAAGCTCAAGGCTTCAGACCTAACCTATTCTGAGTATACAGAAAGTAAAAAAAAATATAGATGGCAAATAAGCAAATTAAAACATAGTACATATTAATCACTAGAGAAAATATAAATTAAAACTCCACTGAGTTACTATAACATGTCCACTAAATCTAAAAAGACTAACAATACCAAGTTTTGGCAAGGATATGGAGAAACCACTTTTAAAACAAGTTGGCAACTTCTGAAAAAAATACATCTTTACTATATAATCAAACCATTCCACTTATAGCTACAAACCACAGAGAAATGAAATTATGTATCCACGCAAACATTTGTAAACAAGATTTCAGAGTATCTAGTGTTTGCAATAAGCCAAACTGTGCAAACAACCAAATGTTCATCAACACTGGATGGATGAGCAAGCTGAGTTAGATCGTACAATGGAATACTGTATAACAAAGCAATAAAAATTAATGATCTGACACACACATGGATAAATCTCAGGGCATTTGTGCTAAACATAAAAAGCTAAGCAAACAGAGTACATCCTGTCCAACATGGGGACAGAAGCCTATGATTCCAGCAGTTAGGGGGCTGAAGTAGGAAGATCACCTAGAGTTTGAGGCCAGCCTGAACTACAGGGTGAGTTCAAGGTAACAGAGGACTACAGAGGGAGGCCTTGTCTTAAATAAATAAATAAATAAATAAATAAATAAATAAATAGTACAACCTGCTTATTTCCATTTACTTAGTCTAGGAAATGCACAATAAGCACAGAATTAAAAAAAAAAAAAAAAAAAATGGTGGCCCCAGAAGAGGCATTACAAAAGGGCACAAAGGAGGGCACAACTTTACCTTTAAATTTGGTAATGGATACTGTTCGTTATTTTTAGTGTGGTGATGCTTTCCCAAATGTATACACATCCAAAGTTATGAAATCAGCCAGGTGTGGTGGCGCACTCCTGTAACTCTAACATCTACAAGACTGAGGCAGGAGGATCGCTGCAAGTTTAAGGCCAGCCTGGGCCACACAGTGAGTTCAATACCAGCCTGAACTACACAGTGAAGCCCCATCTATTCCCCCAAAAAGAAAACTCATCAAACTGTACACTTTGATATATGCAGGGGGTTTTTTGGTTTGTTTTTGTTTTTGATGGAACCAGGGACTGAACTCAGGCCCTTGCATTTGCCAGGCAAGCGCTTATCCTACTGAGCTATCTCCCCAGTGCCTTATGCAGTTTATTACATGTCATTTCTATCCCAATGAAACCGATTCAACTACAATAACTGCCAATTGCCAATGATGTGTTTGTTCATAACTGGACTTTTTTAGGTAGCACACACATTCCTTCTCTATGATAGGTAGGACACAGAGGGACTGGAGGAGACAAAAAATTATTCTATTGCAACAGATCATCTTGACCACTTGCTGTTTTGGCTATGCCCACACTTCTCTGCTTCTAAACTAACAGGCTGGACAATGTAGGGTCTATTACAACTCGGCCCCTCTCTCCACTCCCAGCCCCCAGTCTTTTTGTCTCCTAAAACAGCAGATCCTTACTTGTCTGGAAGAGCAGACACAAGGAACAAAAGGCCCAATGACTATTTGACAGATTAAAGAACAGACAACTGTTTTATTTAAAAGCTCCCTAAAGAATTACAACATTTGAGGCTATACACTGCTCTGTTGAAATGCAGTTATATATTACCCAGATCGGCAAGCATTTGCCAGGAGACCTGTCCAAGTCACTCACTTTCTGAGAGTTTGCAGTTTTCTTTTCCCTCCCCTTTTATGTTCCATGTCCGTGCATGAATAACACGCAGGTGTGTTTTAAGGAGACATTCCTAACACTTTCAAAAGTTTCGCAAATAGCCCCAACAGCTTGAGACCATTTTTCTAACGTTCAAGGAGATGGCCATTGCCGGACAATCGCGGAAAAGAATGGACAATGGGGCTTATGTGCGAGTCTATATAAGAAATGACATAAAACAGTAGGCTTGTTATCTGAAAACCAGAGGTCACACTAGTGTTTTAACAACAAAATTAAGGCTTACCCATGATTAGCAGTAGGTATGTAAAATAATAACAGCAACGTGGTCATTAACATGGGGGATCCTGGCACCACTTATTAGCTGAGAGACACAGGACAAGATGCTTAACTTCCGAAACTCAGTTACTCATCTTTAAAACAGGATAATGGTTTAGGCCTCATAGGATTGCTGTGAGGATTAAATGTGTTTCGCTCCTGCTAAGAGCTAAGTAAATGTTAGCTATGAGTAGTCTCATGACCCTGAACGTTCAAAGGATCTTATTAACTCACTAATCCCCTTTCTAACCTTTAGCTTCAAATCCAGCCACTTACTACTATGTTATTTCTCTGCCTCAGTTTCCACATCTGTAAAACGGGAGCCAGAATAGTTACTTGACTTTTATGGTTGTAGTGAAGGCTTAAATACGTCACTGGACAAAGCTCCTTTCCTTCCTACCTCCCAAATTTAAGATCACATAGAAGGGAAATACTTCTTAGTGACTTCAGATTCGGTCAGTTTTTCCATTTGTGGCACGTGAGATATAGGGAGAAAGGAGATGCAAAGGGGAAAACAAATGGGTCGAGGGGTCCTGGGTGAAGTCCCCGAACGCGCGCCCGCTCAGTGACCAACAGCGACTCGGCAGGGGCTGGCCGGGCCCAGTGCAGCTCCCCTCCCGCGTCCCGGGCCGAGGAGCCTCCCCGGGTGCGCGGGGTTATTTCGGAATCACCATGAGGCAATTCTCATGAGGCAATGGGTCAGGAATGCGGCGCCGAGCCGGAACGCTGGCGTCCGCGGTTCTCTGGGCTGCTCTACCTGCCCCAGTCCAAACGGGCATCCCCCGGGCTCTGGGAGCCGGAACTCCGGAAGGCAGGAAATGAATGGGGGACCCGAGGGGTGGGGGCACCACGGGCCCGGGGACCCCAGCAGGGCGAAGGGATCGAGAAGGCGCCGACCCCGACCCGGGACCGGAGTCCGAAGCCCGGCCTGAGCGTCCCCCTCCCGGGCGGGGCCGGACAGACGCGGCTGGGGCCGGGCCGAGGCCCCGGCCGGCCCCACCGGGCTTCTCACCTCCGCGATGTCATGTTCCTCCTGCCCTCCGGCTCCGAGACGGACCCGCTCCTTGCTTAGGCTTCGCTGGACCGGGTCACATCGGGCTGGCCCTGGGGAGGCCCGCTCGGGACCGGACAGGGTGGGCAGAGCCAGCCGGCCGCGCACAGACCCCCCTCCAGGCCTGGGGATCCCGAGACTGTGCAGCCGCCCCCCCACCCCCGGCTAGCCCCTCCTCCTTCCCCGCCCCTCGCGCCGGCGCCCTGTGACGTCATCCCGCGCGACGCCCGCCGCCACTTCCTGCTTCCGGTCCAGAGATTGAGCTGCAACTTGTAGCTAATGGAATCGGTAGCGCTGCTACCTCCTTACACTTCCCAAAACTCTGTGGCTTCCTCCTTTAAACCCTGCCTGCAGAGTGTGAGGTTCGCTTTCAGTATCGCTCGCGCTTGGTCGGGTCCCTCCCAGCTCTGTCAGTTTTCCAGTCCCTCCCACTGTCATTTTTCCATGGCCCAATGGCCGTTTCATTCATTTCATTCAACGCAACTCTGGGCCACTTAATAGCTATTCAACCTTGGGAAAGTAACTTAGTGTCCCCTAGCCTCAAGTTCTCCCCTTCCTTCCCGTAAGATAAAGATACTGTAGTAACTATTTTTATAGGGTCATTAAATATGTCAAATGCTGAGGAACTGAGGCTGGCCTATACCGTAAACACTTAATGACTGTTGCCTCTTAGGATAAACATCCCTTAGGTGTTTTTTAGTTGTTAGGAACTATTTTCGACTATTATATGTAACAGTGAACAAAAACCGCCCATAGAAGCCGGGCGTGGTGGCGCACGCCTGTAATCTCAGCACTTGGGAGGCTGAGGCAGGAGAATCGGTGTAAGTTCAAGACCAGCCTGGGCTACAAAAGTGAGCTCAAGGCCAGCCTGAACTGCATAGCAAGACTCTGTCTCAAAAAGAAAAAAAAAAAAAAAAACGCCCATAGGAGGAGGTACAGTAAATGAGACAAACTTTTTAAAAATGGATTGACTGGGGGTGGATGAGGGAGAAGTTACACAAAACCCTCAATTCCAACCCCAACACAGCAAAACCAATTGATTGATAGAAAGGCATAAATGTACAAATATGCTACAGAGAGATATAAATATCTAAAAGACAAGAAAAACGGGAGGACAATACTCCTCTTCCTTGACTGACATGTTCCAAAACTGTCAGTGAATGCCTGAAACTTAAGAAAGCACCAGAGCTTATGTGTCTAAGTTACCTTTCTTGTAGGTGGAACAAAATACCCAACACCCAAAGTTAAGGAAAATATTTATTTAGCTCATGGTTTCTGGAAGTTTCAGTCCATCATCGGCTGGCTCCAAGGCAAGGATCACAGAGAAACAAGTTCATGGCAGGCAGAAGACAGCAAAGCAACCAAGGGGCTTCAACAATGTCTATCTGCTCCTTTTGTCTAATCCAGGCTACTTAGGGCAGGAAGCACGCACACTCTTAATCATAGTGCCCTTGCACCTAACATTGTACCATAAATCAATTCCAGCCTCACACATTCTAGATCCAGCCACCTCTGAAAAGGCCCCACCTACTACCCATAAGGCTTTGGGGGGACATCTAAGCACAATCCATAACACCTTACAGGTTGTCTATTCTGATTCATCCATGTGATAAAGTTTAACTTGTGAATCACACACGATAAAAAATTAACAAAAAAGAGACTTGTATAAAGTTATAGCAAACATTGTTATAGCAAAACATTGCTGTAAATTGGGAAAACATTTTCCATTTGTGCTTTCACCCACAAATTTCATGCCTTTTCCTTAACTACACATGATCATGTACTGTGACCATAACTTTTGCAGGCTGAATTGGGGCAGCAAAATTACCCCAAATTTCTCTTTTCTTCCTCAATTTCATGGGTAGAAGATTCACTCTTACATCTTAGCCTCTGCATCTAATTTCTTTGTTTCTTATTAAGGTGAGATCTTTGACCTTTTCACTGTGTCTTCTCCACATTGCCAGCATCATTACTCTTGCAAAGCACTGCAATACCTTGACACAGCATGCAATTTAAAGCCTATAAATTACTTATTTCTGGAATTTTCCAATTAGTATTTTCAGATGCCTGTTGACTATAGATACCTGAAATCCAGGAAGAGAAAAACCAGATAGGAGGAGGTAGGAAAAATTCTGACTGAAAAGGCATTTGAGTAAAATAACTGAGCCCGTCATGGTGGCATACAGCTTTAATCCCAACTCTGGGGAGGCTGAAGCAGAAGGATCACCACAAATTCAAGGCCAGCCTGAGTTACATGTTCAAGACCACCCTGAACTGTAATAGGAGACTTTGTTTCAAATTAGCATCATCACTGTCATTATCACCTGAGTGCTGAGGCTGAGGCAGCAGGATCTTAAGTTTGAGTTCATCCTGGGTAATTTAGTGAGACCATGTCTCAAAATAAAAAACAAGAAGGGCTTGGGATGTAAGTCTAGTAGAAAGACCCTGGATTCAGCCTCTAGTATCATCACCACTCAAACTTTCAGCATCTTCTTGCCTCAAGTTCTGGAATCACAGGTGTGCACCACCATGCCTAATGAGATGCACAATTTTTTGAACAACCACTGGTCTGGCTCCTTCTCTCGTCACCAGCCAATCATCTCCCCAGCACCCACTTCATTTTCACTGATGCAGTCATGCTGAATGATTTCATTCTGCTCCAACTGTCCTTTTCCTTCCCTGTTTAGCTTGTGGCCACCTGCCCCAGGAAGCTTCACCTGTTCTCGAAGTATGACATACTTGTTCTGGAAATTAACATGCTCTAAGGCCAGGCATGGTGGTGCATGCCTATAATCCCAGTACTTGGGAGGCTGAGGCTAGAGGATGTGTGAATTCGAGACCAACCTGAGCTACAAAAGTGAGCTCAAGGCCAGCCTGAAGTGCATAACAAGACACTTTCAAAAAGACAAAAAGAAAAAGAAATTAACATGCTATACCACATGCTCTGTTATAAATCCAAGAGGGTTTGTGGGGGTAGTGTTGGCATAGTGTTGCACACCTATAATCCCAGCCGGTGTAGTGTTGCACATCTGTAATGCCAGCACTTGGGCAACAGAGGCAAGAGAATCACAAGTTCAAGGTCAAACTAGGCTACATATTGAGACCCTGACTCAAAAATGTTAACCAACAGGGTTGGGGAGATAGCTCGGTGGTCTAAGGTCTGCCTGGCAAGCACAAGGACCTGGGTTCGATCCCTGGTCCCATGTGCCATGTGGGACCTGAAACCCTAGGCACACCCAGCCAGCCACTGAGACTGGGCATGGTGGCTCATACCTGTAACCCCAGCACTGGGAGGCTGAAACAAGATCACTACAAGTCCAAGCTGCATAGCGAGACCCTGTATCAAATAAATAAATAAAAGACTTTTTAAAAATTTAAAGACAGAGCATGTAGCTCAGCACTAGAGTAGTTACATAGCAGGCATGAGGCTCTGGGTTTAATCCTCAGGATCACAGCAAAAGCAGGCATGGGAGTGTTGCCTGCCTATGATCCCAGCACTTGGAAGGCCAACACAGGAGGATCTAGAGCCAAAGGCCAGTCTGCACTGCACAGTGAAAAGCTACCTATCCTATAGGGTAGATCCGTCAAGTACTTAGAATATTTCCTATCAAAGAGAACACTTACAGCG